>ML685791.1:12908918-12921041 GCA_007922175.1 Pelusios castaneus
TAACTTTCCCATCTTCAAAGCGTCTGACGAAGTGGGATTTTCTCCCACGAAAGCTCATGCGATAAATAAATCTGTTAGTCTTTAAAAGTGCCACAAGACTCTGTTGTCTTTCTACAATAGACTAACACGGCTACCCCTTTGGAATTTGTATAGCAGTAGTGATTTGTGCAGCACTCCAGTGTAGTCTATGCTAAAAATTAAATCTAGTTTTTTTAACCACTGTAATATTTTTATTATAATTTTATTTAAAAAGCAAATAAAAGCAGAATAAATTTTCTTATGACTCCTTTATCTAAAGAGGTTCTAACAATTCATTTTGCAACCCACCTATCTTTTATGAAATATGTATTTAACATATCATTCATTTCCCAAATATTCAGTATATATACATTTTTATTTCCTATTCTACATATCATTCGTTCAGAACTCATTGTTCTAATAAACAGACGCATGTGATTTCTGTAGGAAGAGACACATCCTTTCAAAGGCAAAATGTGAAATATGTTTTGCCAACAAGAAAGATGTACTCAGTAATGTATTTTATGACAAAAAGATCCGATATGAGTGAGATGTCTTTTCAGACTACATAAAATGAAAGTTGCTTGTATTTTAAAGCATTGTCAGGGCTCCTGAAAAAAATCAAGAGCTAGCAATTTTGTATGGTGCCTCAATAACTATAGATTAATGGCTAGATCCAGATAATTCTCCCATCAAACTCAGAGGCCTTCCTGAAGTCAGTAGAAATCGTCAGCGTAAGAACTTTAGGATCAGACACAGTCTGCTATTTCATTTTCTAATCTCCAGTTCTCAAATGTAAGAATCCCCTTTTAATGGAATCCCAAGGCATCTATGAAATATTTTGAATAACTGAACCTAAAACTTTACATTTTTGATTGTACTATGATTATCCCACATTTAGTACTGACAATCCAAAGCATTCAAAAATAAAGCCAGCCCTCCCCATACATCACAAGACTGGCTTAAAACAAAATCACAAGATTTAATATGTTTTTGGTTCTTTTTATTTGCCTTCTCTACAGCCTGTGCCTGAGTCCCTACCTCTGAAGCTTCACTGCTATTTTAATTTACACTAGCTAGATTAAAGATAGGTTGGATATGTTTACCCAAACTCTAATCACACCTTCAACTGCAGTTTAGACAAAATGCCAGGTGAACAGCTTTTTGTTTCAAGGATCTTAAAAGCTACACTAGCAAACAAGATGAACAAGTATAACCTAAGGCAGAATTCAATTCAGAGAATCCTTAATCCTGAAGTATCTGGATAACAGGATACAGTATCTGCTAATGGCATGGATAAAGCAAGCAAGTTCCTGGCGTCCCAAATTACAAATTGTAGCTTCTTAACTGCTTTACTAATAGTAGTCATTTGCTAGCATGAATTCAGTCCTGAATTTCAGTTAGGGAAAACTTTCAATGACTTTAACAACAACTTTAAATGTGGAAGAACTACTGAATCAAATCTAAAATTATTAACAGTTAACTTAACCATGACTAGTATTATTCATGCAAGCTCTTGCGTTACAACACCCATCTCAGGAATATATTTCTTAGCTTCTCAGAGCCAGGCTGTGATCTTAACAGTATTTGCAGAGGGGAGAGTATATCTTCAGTTTCATAGTATAATCCATGGTTATATTTTTCTAGGGCTTCATGAAATAGGGACTGTCTATCTATCTCCAATTTCCCCTTGTGCCACACACTCCCATTGTAGTATGGGCATGCTTTAAAGAGACTTCCAGAAGCAATAATGATATGGTCCAAGTAAGTCTCTGATTTGTTTATACACAATGAAGTTTCAGAAAATAAGCAAATAAAAACTATCCTACTTTGTAACCATATTTTGTCCACAAAATTCATCATCCACATGTAATAAGTAGAAAAAGACAATAAATCCCTCTTTCCCCTAGAAAAAGATGTTTAAGGAGTCTCTTCATTGGGATTTGTATGCATAACGCTACTGCCGTAGGCTATGTCTACACTAGAAAAGTTAAGTCGACTTTGTTAAGTTGACTTAATAAGGTCGACTTTTGACATAGCCTAAATCAACCTTATTAAGTCAATTTAACCCTTTAAGTCGACTTAATAAGGTCGATTTAGACGCTAATCTTCATCCACACTGGCTTTAAGTCAACTTAAGGAGTCGATTTAAGGCTTAAGTCAACCTAAAACTAGGTGTTATTGAGTCAACTTAAACTTTCCTTAAGTTGACTTAAGTAAGTGCTTAAGTCAACTTAATAAAAAGCCCAATGTGGACATGGCTTTGTTTAGGTCGACTTAAGCCTCCTTAAGTTGACCTAACTTGCCAGTGTAGACGCACCCTTAGAGTGCACTACTTTGTTGTGTGAACACTCAAGTGTGTGCCGGAAGCTGAATTTTCCCTGTAGATGGACATAGTGTTACTGCTATGCACTAAGCTAGAAACTTGCTATTTAGCAATAACAAGCTGGACACTCAGCTGTGGGTTCTTCCACTCTTAAAATGTAATGTGATAAGCTGCTGCCCCTCCACCATGCCAGCTGCACTTTTGAGCCTTCAGACCTGCCCGAGTGACTGACAACTGAACATATAAATGATTGAAGTGGGAGACACCTGGGCTTTATTGCTCATTTCCATCATTGACAGATAATGGTTAACTGAAAGACTTGTTTCTGAGTTAGTTTCCACAGTAAGAACACAAAACTAACCGGTTATAAAAAAGAAAACTGGAGAAACCGACATTTCATTCTTTACAGCCAGAAGGACCTGTCGCATAAGTTGAGAGCAGGGAATGAATCCTTTAGATTGCCAATCCTGAATTTGGTGATTCAAAATAAAAAAATCAACTGCTATCTTCTTTGGCCAGCCAAGATGGGGAGACGTGGCATGTGTAGTTTGTAAGTGATTTACACAGCTATTGGCTGGACAGCAGTAAAATGTTGGAGGATCAGGGTTGTGTCTGTGTGCCTGAGTTGGGATTGTTGTCCAGTTATTACGGACAGACTAGCCCTAAATAAATCAGTCTAAAAGCAGCATAGATGAGTCTTGAATCTGTTGTATAAGAGACCTAGGTTTTAGTCCCAGTTCTATCCAAAGTAACTTACTGCAACCTCTCAGTTAACTTATTTTTAAAATGGAAATGATACCAGCTTCACATCAAGGATAGAGATGCTGAGGCCTGGTCCAACAGTAAATGTTTTGAAGCACACGGAAATATGCATACCTGTCAGTGGAATAAATGACCTTAAAACTCATGGCCTTTTGACTCAGTGTGCTTTCCCCTAAAGGCTAAACCCAAATGTGTAACATGAGACTTTTCCTCTCTCTTATCTGTTGAACATCACCTGGCTTGCTGGAACAGGGAGGCTCACTCATTTGATATGCAGAACATACCACATAATCTAGAAGAGAAGAACAGTTTGATCCCAGCCCACAGTGCTATATTGGTTCATTCTGAAGTAATATCTCATTCAAAATGGCCATAATGACTCCTTGCTAATGGAAGCGTTTGGGTGAGGGCTGTGAAGACAAGTCAGACCATGTCAACAGAGGTAAGATACAATGCAATAGTCATCGTTCCATTCCAGCTCCCTCCTCACAAATCTTTAATTTGCCATTTGCTTAGGAACAAATAAGATCAATGGAAAGAACAAGCAATATGATAGACAGGAAAAATAATTTTACAGCTAACTAGATACTGACCTCAGGGGTGGATCTGTGCATACACAGCACTGGGGAAACAGCCTATACAGAGAAGCAATATGGTAAAGGGTGACAAGGTCCAAAGGGGTAGCCATGTAAGGGGGCAGAGGAGAATATTAAACTCCCTTGCACTCCTCCCCCTGATTTGAGATCTGAGCTGTGATTATCAAATAAACCTGGGGTAATTTAGGTGCAAAACTGCCATTGTATTTGAGTGCAACATAGATACCTAATTCTTTAATGTTTCTTTGAAAAAATAAGGCTACAACTCATAATATTTTTGCCTGTGTGTTCCTTGTGCAGGACTGTTAGTGCCTTGTGAAATCAAGGTCACAAACCATGTTACTTTTGTGCAAATCTAGGAAAAAATACCTTTCCAGTTACACATGGCACAGCCCTAGTCTAGAAAGGGTGTGTGTCCAAACATTCATATAGATATAAATACATACATACAGACATATAAATACACAATAGACTAAGTGTCTAACCAGTGAGTGGTTAAACTACTTAATGATTAGGGATCATACTATCTATATAATCCCTTCCTTCTTTTACAGTGTTTTCCCAATACTTGTCTCCATCATTTTACCTTGTTTACGAAACTATGATGAATAGAACCAGAACCCTGAATGTATAGGGCACATCTTGTAGCAGCCCAGCACTTGTCAGTACATAACTTGGGTAGATAACTGGACAGGGAACTATTCCCCGTTCAGCCACTCACTTTCCATATAACCTTGGGCAAGTCACTTTCGCCCTCTTTGCCTTTTTCCCTTCAATCCTTTATCTGTCACGTTGATTTAGATAGTAAACTCTGCAAGGTGGGAACTGTCTCCTATTCTATGTTTGGACAGCTATAGCACCCAACTGGGATGGGGCATCTGATCTCAGTTAATTATATTTATTCACTTTGATTTCATTAATATGTGTTATATTTTTTAGCATTTAAAATCCTACTTAAAATAGCATTCCAGAGGAAATAACCTGATGATCTGCAGAAACTCTCATTAAAATTCTATTTTAGTTTGGAATTAGATTGCAGAGTTGGGCACTGAGTAGAGATGACAGAAGTTACATATCCTTTGTCTGATGGTTCCCTATGCCCTATTGCTTCAGCGTCTCCTATTACATTGATTGAGGAGTACTAGTATCAGCCCAGTAAACAGTCACTTGCAACCGTTAACGCAGCAGAAAGTGCTAGGACAGGAATGCAAGAGCTGTATTCTGATAAGTAACCCTAAGAGATGGAGGTCACCCCACCTACAAAAGCCTACGGCTGCATAAACTGGATTCTGGTATCAGACCATATTGGTGTAATATCCACTTCTTAAGGAATGGAGTATTCCAGTGGCTCAATTACACCATTTATACTATCATTGATGAGATCTTGAAATTCAGGTCTCTTGATATCTGGGCCACTAGATACAAGGCATAATACAGTGTAAAACTCCTGCCCAGGGATGGTGGAATCTAGATATGTTTGTGATTATCACATTCTATGTCCTACTTTAACTGTTGTGTTTTAAAGTCTCCCCCAGTGTGACTTTAATTAAGCATTTTTACAAACACAAACCACATTTTGTAATAATACATGTCTCAGAAAGTGTTAATTGGTTGGTAATGAAAACATTTAATTAAGAATTAATTTTGGCCTGAAACTGAAAGATACTGAGGTAATCCTTGGAGACTAAAATTTTGAAGTGTCAGCCAGAATTACAGCACGTTATTAAAGGACTGAATAACTCCTGGGCAGCACACAAGGACACTGGGAAGCCTGTCCTTCCTGGTCCTCTGTCTCTTAGACATTTAATTGATTTTGTAAAACAAACAAACAATTTAACATCTTTACAAAAGTAAATGTATTTCAGTTGCAGGTAAGTCCTCTTAACCATTAACAATCATAACATCTGTGTATGTTTTTAAAAACGATATGGACTGATGTTTTCAGAAGGTGTCAAAACTTGAAATAAACTTACAAGACAAAAAGTCTGTCTCTCTGTTCTCTGTTTTTGTGGTCAAATTCCAAAGGGGTAGCCGTGTTAGTCTTGGGATTTTCTCCCACGAAAGCTCATGCGATTAATAAATCTGTTAGTCTTTAAAAGTGCCACAGGACTCTGTTTTTGTGGTGTCAGTCTGGAGATTTTGAACATATGTTTCACCATTTGAAAAGGTAAAGATACCTTCACACAGGTAGAAAAGAAAGAGGGTTTTTTTAAAATTCTTGGACAAAGAAACTGCATTAATTCCCCAAACCTTAACTAAACCAACAATTGGATTTTCTTAGAAAACTGCTCTACGAAGTAGAAAACTTCATATAGCTGTACGTTATAGAATTGCAATGAATGTAAATTAAAGTTAGTAGGATCATAAAGCATCCTCTCAGGAAATGTCTTGAATTTTTAGTGGCCTTACTAATCAGCTTCGTAAAACCTCTCCATCCTTTTTTGCAGAAGTGATCTGTGCTGTGTCATAAATAAGTTTAATTTAAAAAGTTAAGTGCGAATAAAAACAGGCGGTTTGTTACAATAAAGATTACCCGAGCAAACCTGCGCCTGGTAGAATAGATAAATAAACTGATAAACCATCGCCTTTCTCTCCTGTTTGCCCACAACGACATCCTTTGCGATATTTCATCTACTGGGTAGAGCTCTGAGAAGGAAAGGGTAGGCAGGGTAGGAGCTCAAATACTGCTTGGCTGGGACATTTTCTTGATGTGCGCAGGAGAGACACCAGGGGGCACTGCTGACCCTCGGTCTCTACGCTCCTTCCTTGGCCTTCCTGCCTACCAGGAGACTCTTCTGAGATATGGAGGGTGGGACAGTGATCCTCTTCTTCCTTCTGCATGAGCAGCAAAGTGAAAGGCTGTGTTGCAAATCCATGCCTCCACCAGCCAGCTTGGAGAAAGGAGAAAGCGCGTCCCTGTATCTAGATCCAAGCTGTCCCCTTTCCTCTGTTTGTTTTTGTTGTTTTGCTGGCTGGCTTCAAGTCCACATGTCACTCCGGAAATGAATGGAAGTCCATTTCTCCCCCAACTCCACGACACCTTCTAACATTACATTTTGGTTCCCGGGACCAGCGAATCTCACGGGCCAGCTGGCTGCACGTGTGGTTGATCGTATCGAGGCAGCCCCCTTCCCTGTAGCCCCTCTATCCCAGTCCCGCGACAGAGCCATCGGCTGGAGACATAAAGTACACGGGGGGGGGGATCTATAACCCCCCAGCATTGCTTTACTGAAATCCCCCCCCCCACTCAAGTTCCCTGTGCATTGTCACACCCCCCCCCCCCCGCAACCCTCACTAGTTTCCCGTAGTTTGTCACCCACCGGAGCCCTCAGTGTGACCCACACGGCACTGGCCAGTGGCCGCCGCGGGGTGTGCGATGGATCGGAGCCCCCGGGCCCGGCGCCGGCTACTTACATGGCGCTGCCCAGAGGCAGGGGCGGGTAGTAGCCGTAGGGGTCCCGCTGAGTTTTCACTGCTCGCTGCTGCTGCTGCTGCTGAGCCGGCTCCAGCCCCCCATTCACGCCTCGCCAGCCCCGCCGCCGGCGCTGCTGCTCCTCTTCCTCTCCCCCGTCCTCCTCCTCCTGCTGGGGGAAGGTCACTCGCCCCTGCTCCTTACACCTCCGGCCCTTGCTGGACATGCTCGACTTCTTCTCGGGGCGCCGCTGGCAGGAGGAAAGCCCTGCCCAGCGAGGACAGCGCAGCTGGAAGGGACGAAACCTGGCTCACCATCCAAGAAGATCCCTTCTCTTCCCCTGATCCTGCGTGTCAGGAAGGAAAGACAGTGTGCAGCCTGCTAGGGAAAGCTGGGGAGCAGGTCTGAGTGATGAGCCGGCGAGGAGAAAGGACTCCAGCTCTGCCCTCTCCTCTTCCTTTCATCATCACTTTGCTAGGACAGCATCATCGCTCCGAGAGAGAATCAATCATTTCCCCAAGCAGGCAGCGAGGAGAGGAGGGGACCTGCACAGGAGCAGGGGAAGTGACAGCTTCCCTCTCCCGCCCCATAGCAAGGCATGTCTCACAACATGGAGAAAGCTGGGGGATGTAAGGACAGTTCCTCCTGAAGGACGGACAGGCAATGCAACTTTGGTAGGAGGCAGTTATAAGGTTCCCCAGGCACAAATGAAGTCTGCACTAAGCAGCCTTTATATGCATTTTATTGATGTAAATCGTTTTTCACCCAGGCATAACTTCTAAATAGGTTTACATGTACAGTAATGGACATATGCATGGACACTGCACTAGAGAATCTTTAAAAAGTCACACGTATATACACAGCATGAAGCAGTGTCATTTCCACAAAAATGTGGAAGAAACAAATTATAAAGCAATCAATTGCCTGACAGGATCACATAAATCTCATAATACACTACATTTCTGAGCAGTCTTCCCATCTCCCCTGCTAACCCACTCACAGGAAAATGGTTTAAATAAGGTTTCCTACATGTGAAAAAAGGAAGAATTCAACATTTTCACTGGCTTGTCTATGACAAAAATACAGTGACAATCTACCTTTCCAAATGATTTTTACTTGATGAGTATAACACTAAAACCAATGTGAGTGTTCAGCTACTCTTTATGCCTCTTACCTGTAACTGAAGCTAATTATGTGCCTTTGTAAGCACTCAATCACATATATTCTTGATATAAGGAAAATACAAAATTATTTCTCCTTTTGTTCTCATGAGAGTTTCAAGTAATTATATTATGAGGTAAATTAATCCCTCATAACTGTGCATCCCCTTCAGAGTCAGCAGGGTTGCACTAAGGGAAAATTTAACTTCATCTGTTTTCGTAGGGAACCTGTACAGCAATCTATTTATGTTAGTTTATTAGTTTATTTATTCTAGTATAGCTATTTGCCCTCTATCTCCACATTGCAGACTGCAATCTCATTTTTTTCTTGCTTTGAACACAAGGTTTCATGTATGCACTGGAGTGAGAGAGACCAAAGTCCAGATCCTACTGTTAGTGAAGTTAATCAGAGTTTCATTATCTGTTTCAACGAGAGCAGAATACATCCCCGAATATGACTCCCTCCTTAGACAAAGGTGTCACTATTGAGTAACACAAGGCACGCACATCTGCTGAGGCTGAGTGTGGAGTCTTTTCGGCATTCCCAGAGAAAAGGTTTGATGAACAAGAAGTTTTCAATATAATGTGATATTTTGCTTTGTGTATTTTCAACACATCTAAATTTATATTGCTACATGTGTAGGAAGAAATAAGATGCATAACCTTCCAGTTCTGCTAAAATTTTGGCATCTGGACAATTAATCAGTTTGTCTTTGTTGAATCCAATAAAAAAAAATCAGTGGGCCATTTTCTGCGCATTTACACCATATCTACCTCCCTTTGTCTTGAATGGATTACATATATTGTACGGCAGCTTACCACAATAATTCAGAATCATATAGGATTGTCCATAGAAGACAGACATCAAGATGTTGAACCAAGTTCTTCTACAATGTAGAGTTCAGTGAGCGGAGGCAATCTGCTAGCACTGTCCCCTGCAGTGTCTCATTGACCTAAATATATAATACTCATTTTGCACTCCTAACTCAGGAAAAACTCCAGTTCTAGTCAGTGGAAGTTTTGTCTGAATAAGAGATACAGGATTAGGCCTTATGTTTCACCTGAAGAATCTCTTATGGGGAAAAAAGTCAGCACATGGGGTTTTTAAAAAAAAAATGTTTCTCTAGTATATGGGTGGTGTAAGCACTCTAAATATCAAATTTATTTTTACAAAAGGAATAATGAAGTCAAGTCAAGAAAATCAAGTCTCTCTTTCTTTAGATGCTTCAATTGTGTCTGCTCACTAACTTCAATTGGATCCAGCAGGGGCACAGGGACCTGTGCTAGCAAATCTGACCTTTAATTATTTCAGATTCCAAGGCCGGAAGGTACCAACCTTCTACTCCAACCTCCTGTGCAGCACTCAGGCCATAGAACTTCCCCAAAATAATTCTTGGAGCATATATTTTAGAAAAAAAATGCCTTTCTTATAGTCACTGCCTTGCCTTCATTATGTTTGTATGTATTATATTCAGCAGTAATTCAAGGAACCAACAGGCTTGTATCCCATAAGGCAGTAGTTCTCAATCTTTTGTGGGTTATGACACCTACAGGACACACCAGCCCCCACCCCGCAGGCTGAATCCAGCCATCTTCCCAGCTCTCCACAACACACGTAGGGTGTGTCTACACTTAAAAATTAAATCGATTTAAGCTGCTGCTTAAGTCGACTTAAGGAAATTTAAAGTCGACTTTATAAAACCTGGTTTAAAGTCGACTTTTACTGGCTAAGTCGACTTTGTAAAGTCAACTTAGCCAGTGTCGACGCAGAGTAGCCCTAAGTGGACTTAAAGTTGACTTAAAGGGCTCCCCCATTGTCCTTTCTGCCAGGGTGGCTGGCACAGCCAGAGCCTGGCGTGCTCCCCCACAGGGCAGGACACAGCCTTGCCCACCCTGCTCCTATGCCCTGCCAGTGTCACTGTCCTGCTCAGCCCCCATTGTACCCAGGTACAATGGGGCAAATGCTGAGCCCCCTCGCACTTGGCAAGGGGTGCTCCCCTGCCACCATGGACTAGTCCCAGGTCCACCTAGCCAGTGTGGACACTCTAAGTCGATTTGGCAAGGTCCCCTTTAAGTCGACTTAATTTTTGAGTGTGGACATGCTAAGTCGACTTAACAAAGTTGACTTAAAGTCGACTTTGTTAAGTCTACTTAGCAAAGTTGACTTATTTGGCCAAATGTAGACATAGCCTTACTGCTGTGTGGCGACACACTAGTGTGTCCCGACACAGTGGTTGAGAACCACTGCTGTAAGGTATTACCTTCAGTAGTTAGCACAAGGCTTGAGGCCTATCAACTTTGGCACAGATAAACAGCCTAACGGAAACAGAATGTGTAAGGGAGAATTTTGTTCACAACAGCAGCAGTCAGAAATGGGAACATGAGCTAACACCAGCTTTGAACAGAACATCTGCAAATGATTGAGATAAAGAATTAGCATCTGCAGGTGACTGACCATAAAACTGCCATGGCAACAAACTGACGTATATAATAACAAGACGAGATAGTTAATATCTCACCTATAGGAGAAGGGCATCTCGGCATTAGTAGAATGAGGAAATACAAATAAGGCAGGGGGAGAAACCCGTACTGAATATGCATTAGGTAAAGTGGTATCAGCATAATATATTATAAAAGTTGTATCCCAGCCTGGGGACAGTAAGAGAGAGATACCAAGATGATGGCCACTGGTGAGGAGGAGTAAGGTGGTGGCAATGAAGAAGATAATGGATAATATTTCAGGTTATTCTGCAAAGAATGGTGAAAGCATGGATTTTCAGATGTACATTTTATATTATCGCTGTCTCCCATACTGAGTTGGAGTGTTTATGACTTTACTAAATGTATTAATAAATTACTGTAAATCTAGAAGAGTACCTACAGTGCGTGTGTTGTAACCATGCACATCAGGGTTCCCAGCTATATAGTAATTTTAATAATATTGGGCCTGATAATACTTGGCACAAGAACCTATTAACCCCCAAAGTGGTAACTGGGAATTCTTAAGTAATCAATATAATTAATACATAATCTATAGATTAGGCTATAGTCATGGACAATCTACCACAATCCTTGGTAAATTGTTCCATTGATTAATTATCCTCACTATCAAAAATGTACACCTTATTTCCAGTCTGAATTTGTCTAGTTTCAACTTCTGGCCATTGGATATTGTTATACATTTCGCTGCTAGATTGAGGAGTCCATTATTAATTATTTGTTTCCCATGTAGATACTTTGGGGAACAAATCAAGTCAACCCTTAACCTTCTGTTTGTTAAGCTAAAGAGATCTAGCTCCTTGAGTCTAACACAGGGGTCCTCAAACTTTTTAAACAGGGGGCCAGTTCACGGTCCCTCAGACTGTTGGGGGGCCGTATTATAATTAGAAAAAAACGTGAACGCGTAGCTATCACGTCTGCTGCTGGCCTGTGTTTCTGGGTACTGGGTGGCAGGCAGTAATGCATCCACACACTTTTTGTTGGTGCTGTGGGCTCCGGCCAGGCCCAGAGTGTGGGACTGACCGATGTTAGCCTGCTGGCCTGCTGTTGTGTACACAACTAGCAGCCAATGTTCCCTCTAGGTTTGGTGGCTTGTGTGCAAAATTTTCAAGCTGTGTGAAAAACTTTTTCAGAATAAATTTTTGGGGAAAACTCACAAGACAGAAATTATAGGCATTAATTGAAGATAAAGTGATTGTAAATAGAATTAATTAATTGTGTTTAATTAATTTAATTGGAATGAATTTGGAATTGAAATCTAATTTTAAGAAAGGTTTTTATTTAAAAATTAATTTTTAAAAAGTTTTAAAAAAGAAGGGAGAGAAAGAAAAAAGAGAAGGAAGGAGGAGA
>ML685791.1:12931041-12954720 GCA_007922175.1 Pelusios castaneus
GGCCTGCATAGTTCAGTGTTTAATTTGAGATGAGATGGTTAGGAATACCATTATTAAGTTAATAACAATGTACCTTCCTATATATTTTAAGTTTAAAAAATTTGGCTCTCAAAAGAAATTTCAATCGCTGTTTTGTTGATATTTGGCTCAGTTGACTAATAAGTTTGCCCACCACTGGCCTAGGGCTTAGTAAGGTACTTCATTGTTAAATTCCTTCCGAACTCATGGACAGATTCCATCTGGTCCTTGTTACAATTCGAAGTGTCATATGTTCTTTGGCGGAAGAGAAAGAACCAAAGTGCACATCTTCTAATTTTATTAAATAAAATCTTCAGCTGCCTGGTCTGGTAGAACTCAGGTGATGGACTATTTGTTGAATGACTTTAGCCTGGTGGCTAATTTGTTGTCTCATGCTTGCTCCTTTGAGTGGACGTGGAAGGCTAAAAGGCTGTGGGGTCCTTTGAAACCATGTTCCCCTGTATGCCCTACTGACTGCATTTTTGAACTTCACGTAATGCTTAGGCAACAGAACCATTTAGGATTTAATCATCATAGGAGGTAATCAGTAGTGGCTGCCCACCCATAGATTTTGGTCACTGTTTTAGGAAAGCTGACAGAAGGTCTTGGGTTAATTTTTGCAGTGGCCTCGACCTGATTTCTTATTGCATGTCCACAATTCCAGGCACAATTTATTCTGATATCAATTATGTCATTTATATCCTGATACTCCTGTGGAGTGCTGAGCAGCCTCAACTGCAATTAAAACTAATGAGAGTTGATGTCATTCATTGACTCACAGAAGGCACCATAACCATGGGGTCTGACCCTATCTGATTTATGTGTACAATCAGGCTGTCCAGAGGTCATAATTTGGGCCTGAGATGCACCAGCCAAGTCACATCCAGATTTATTTGTGGGAGCAAAATTGTAGATGCTAAATAGAAAGTCAATTAAAAAATTTGGCTTTTTATATCTATAGTGAAATGCTAAGGAAATAGAGTCCATCAAAATTAGCTCTATTTAAATGAATGGTAAGAAAACACTATTAATGAGCAAATTTTTTACCTGTTTAAAAAAAAATCAATATGCACAAACTCTCATAGGTTATCTTTACTTTGGATCTGTTCTTCTGGTTTTGTAAACAACTTGTTTTATATAAATATTTCTAATAAAAGTCTGAGAACATTAAATTCCCAAGGAAAATTCTCTGAACCATTTTTAGAACGGGTCTTTTCCTCCCCTCAAAAGTCAAAATATTAAGGGTGCAGTTTGCAAATCCATAGTTTTTTAAGCCTCATTTTAAGGAGGATTCATTTAATTAAAATTTCTCTAATGTATTCAATGTCTTGTTCAATAGTTTTGGTTCGTTTCTGGAGAGCTCTGAAATGTTGCTAAGAACTAAATATCTTGATCTTAAGACCCTGGATTTATAGCTTATGACAACAATCTAACCCCCATCACCTCCCCCCCACTTTGTCCTATGATCAAAAATATTAGTGGCCCACTTTACCTTGAGTGGTTCCTTAGAATATGTTAGATACTCATGCTAAATAATCTGTTCCACCATGTATTTAGTTGTCATGAATTACCTTTCCCAGACCTGATAAACAGTACAGAAAATGGACAAAAACCAGCTCTACATAAGACCTCCCAAAATGAATGTTTTCAAGAGCATGCTATAAAATAAAATAAAATAAAATAAAATAAAATAAAATAAATGAACAAAATCTGGCCAGTTACTGAGTTTTCAAGAATAATTACATTATAAGAAACAGGTCATTCCATTTCTGTGGAAATAACAGAGCTGAATTATTAAATTAGTAAGATTACTTTTAGAGCACTCTGAATTAGTTGTTCTTAGCTAAACTTCAATATTATAATACAATATTTTTCAAGAGGCTTTCCAAATTTGAGCTTATTTTTAAACTGTACATCATCAAATAGAAGCCTTCAATTTTCTTATCAGTCCAGCCACTTGCTCCTCAGTACAGCCTTTAGCTTAACCTTGGAGTGTGAAAATGGACTGCACAAATAGTGTTGTCTAATTACTTTATATCAAACCTTTTAGAGACAGCAAAGATATCGTATCATCCATTCTGTGTGACACTCAAATTGAGAGAATTAATTGCAAATGAATATGCTATGTGTGTCTCTGATCTGATAGGACTGTTATCTCAGCCATAATTTTAATGAAAGAAATGTTCATGTTGGCTTTTCTATTCTCTCCTAGACAGCTTGTAATGAAGATATTTTTAACAGATAAAAAGCACAAAGAGTGGAACACATTTGCATTAAAGAAGGGGAGGGTGCAAATGATACACGGATAGCCACATTGACTGAAAACAAAATGTAATCTCTAAAAGCCAGTGTTAAAAGCAGACCTGTCAAAAATACTGATGCAGACAAGCAGAAAGGATCTTCTGAGCAGGCCATACAGAGAGGCAGCCTCGCTTTAGCTCTTGTCATTTACATTGCCTTCCCAACAGAGGGGAGTCAGCTCAAGTCCTTCTGGGCAGGGGGGCAAGTGGTGACATGGAAGGGAGCACCTGCTCTGTGACTGTCCAGGGTTGGGAGGCCCAGCAGTCAGGAACCAGGACTCAGCTCAAGCAAGGCTGAGAACAAGGCAGGCACAGGAGCAATCACAGCACCGTGCCCAAGTGGGACTGCTGGGTTTAAGAGTATTCCTGGCAATGCCACTAGGTTGATCTGGCCAATCAGTGGCTTTAGCTGCAATTAAGTAGCTGTTCCCAGCCTAACTCCAGGCCCTCCTTTCTGTCTATGACATTGTCTTCTCTTCTCCACTACATGGAATCCCCCATTTTCTGCAACTGAAACACAATGAATTTCAGGCTGATCTAGTCAGCCTAAAGCTGGAGGGAAGATCAGTTTACATACCACTGCCTACCATCAACCTGTCAGATTCCCTTCTGTCAGATAATGCTGAGCCAGTCATGGGTGACACCCGCCTCCCATACATGAAACCCCTACCCTAAAGAGTTATGGGGAAGCTACAAAGAGAAACTGCATAGGAACAGGGTCCCTCAAGCAGCCGTGATGCTGTTGTGGAGTGCACGGAGCACTGGGCAGAGGCACTGAGCTATTGTAGGGATAGCTTTAACACTTATAAGTGTCCCGAGAGCCAGATGGTTCTACACAGAGAGCATGTGTACCGAAGTGCCAGGAATAAATCCACATTGCCAAGCAAGACCATGAGCAAGAAAATGAGTTGAATCACGTTTCCTGACCCAATAGTGGCTTCCCCCAGAAACACACAGCAGAGATGTAGCTAGTGGTAGTTTTTACTTGAGAGTTTGGTGGCATTTGCTTCCTTCCCCCTCAGATGGATCCCAGTGGCAAAGCCGTGGCAGGGAGACCCATCAATACCCTCAATTCAGATTGGAATGGAAAGAAGAAATGTCATGGAAATAACATATTGAATCAATTCCTTAATCTTCTTTTCATGCAGTTTAAGAGAAAAATTTGTTCTAAATTGAGACTTTTTTTCTTCCTACTTCTCTGCAGAGGCTCTCTTCCTCTTCTTCTTCATCTCTTCCCTTTTGTATTCTATCTGTATACGTACAGCTCTTGCTTACATCTTTGATGCAATCTCACACAATGCTGCAATGGTTGAGCTGTTTCTAACATCACCTACAAAGGAAAAGGAAGTTCTGCTTTTAATATTCACTTCTTGCTTTCATCATATGTTTATACTGCAAGCTGTTAGGGGAATGGTCCATCTCAGTGTGTGTACAGTGCATGTTAATAGGACCCCCATTCCAGAACAGGTTCTGTAGGGACTACAATAATGCAAATAATTATCAGTAATCAAGATAAGCAATCACAAACTGAGTCCAGCACTACTTCATTCAATGCAAATAACAATGTTTACAGCCTCCTTTTCTGTGCCTCTCTTACTGAGTTACTTTGTTTTTTGTTTTATGTGTTTTTTACCTTTAAATCTCAAGTACAGGACACTCTTAAAACAGAATACAGGATTTGATGAGCCAATAGTCTGATGTCGTTTGGTAATCCCTGCTTACTTAACGCACTGCAAAATATACCTGATTTAATAAAGGAGAAAGCAGATGAAAAGTCTAGGCTATAAAAAACAGAACCCTCCCCTCCCGCTTCCCCCCAAAAGACAAGGCCTGATGAAAATCCTAAGGAGAACAAAGAAGTAAAAAAACCCCATATTTAGCAAAATATAAGTAAAATAAACAATACAATAATAAAATACATTAGTGTGTCTTATGCATATTAAATCTACCACATATTCCAGTAGCCAACATCCATTAATATCTATTTGGAAGTGAATCAAACTCACAAAGTGCTCCAATCTGGATTCAGACTTTACCCCCTTCTGAAATTCTGGATGTAAAGCAATGGTATATAATTTACAGATAGGAATTTTGGTGAATAGAAGTGTAATTCTTTGAATGCTTTAAAAAAAACCAAACTATATGACTGGCTGATGGACACAGCACCTGATATTTGTTTAGAAGTCAGGGATGCTTTATGAATACTGATGACTTGCTTGTCCCTGAGCTGAAATACATTGTAGATTGCAGGAGTAATGAAACTAAAGCAAAGAACATTGTCTCACTCACAATAATAGATCAAGAGGAACAGAGCAGGGTTTGTCTATGGAACTACCCCTAGTAAGCATACATATTAAATATTAAGTATGTGACATTACACATACAATATGTAAAATGTTACATCATTTATATAACTTGACTGGATGAAAATTTGTAATGCTTGGAGCAAGGAGTGACAAGAACAGGGCATTTTTTTTGTAGAATTCAAATTGTAAAGTTAGCTAGCTGCATGATGACTCTTTGTTTTCCTCTGAAGCATCTCACAATGACCAGTGTAGAAAGGAAAATACTGGACTTGATGGATCACTGGTTTGATACACCATGGCAGATCCTATCTTCTTATTAAAACTACGTGAATCAGATTTCCCCTTATCTCCATTAAAACTACCTGAATAAGATTTCCCCTTATCTCCACTGTCCAATGCTATACTGAAATTTAAAAGTAAATGTATATGTCCCTTAGAGCTTCCCTCTATTTAGGTTACAGGTTTCCTCAGTATCAATTTGAACATGCTAATTTAGTGGTCCTTTATTCTGATGTCTTCGTGACAGATGCTATAATGTTGAGGTAACCTCAGAGTAACACTAATTTAGGAATGATACTGAGTAATAATTAATGCTGTTATTCTGGGGACTAAAAGGGAAAGGTGATGTTTATGAATTAGTTTATCTAAATCAGGATTCTAGCCTGTTTTGCTGAAGCTATGATCATGTGAAGGAGAGACTATTTTTTCTGAACTGTCATATAAACAGCAAGTATGGAGCAATGATATATACAGATGACAAATGTTGGGGCAGCATCTGACATCAGAAATACTTGTCAGTAAAAGGAGGGGAATGGCCAAAGGAAATCTAAAATATATAAGCTTCAGCTACACCTCTTATTATCATTCAGCAACTGTAATATTACACAGTTACAATACCCATTCACACAATTATGTCTATAATGAGGATGAGTAAAGCTCTTTAAACCCATTTAGAGACAAACAACAGGGCTGGATTATATGCACACCTCAGATCTCACCTGGAAAGGCCAAATATATATAATGGGGACTCAGCACATTTATTTTGGTTATGAGCATCATCTTCAGGTCAGCAGATAGGGATCTATTGGCTCCAGTAGCTGATTTACATCAGGTGATGCCTCCACTGGGGATGACAGTCTTCATGAACAACAAGGATGGGAGGAACAGAACTCTCAGTTGTTCTCCAGAAACTTTCTTTCTTTCTTTCTTTCTTTCTTTCTTTCTTTCTTTCTTTCTTTCAAGAAAGTTAGGCTGTAACCCTTTGGCAACTAAGAAAACATACAAGGCTTAAAGTAAGTGTAACCAAAGAAGAGATGAATGCCTGAGTTTGCAGAGAGCCTTCAACAGTGGCTCTGAGAAGTGTGAACTATCCCATTCATTTCCACTGTGTACTAATTCAGATGTCGGTGATGCTGCTTTAAATTTCAACATTGATAACTGTTTTATGTGCTTTAATGAGCAGGAGAAGAAGCAAGAGTATTGCATTTACTTCATTCTTTCCCAAAATGTATGTGGGAGGGAAGTGGAAGGAGGGGCACGAACACTTAACAAGGTGGGAAGGTGTGGAAAGATGTACAGGCCTCCAACACATGACAGGAGTATGTGATTTGGCTTCGTTTACCTGGAAGTGAGGACTTACATAAGACACTGCATTAATAGGAACAATGATTTCAGTCTGAGCAGTCAGTAAGACAGACACAAACAGAGAGTAAAAGAAGTCACAAGAAGTGAGGAAATACACCTGGAATGGCTTTATTTAAACTAACTTGGGGTAAGAAACAGAAAACACCAGAATTTTTGCTATAAGCTTGAAATGCATCAATTAGAAGAGACAGAGGAGGAGAAGGACTTGGGCAGGGCTGTCCCTGGGGGGGGGAGGCAACGGGGCGATTGTCCTGGGCCCCGCGGTTACGTGGGCCCTGCGCTGACCCGCTCCCTTTGGCAGCGAGCTAAAGGCAGCATGGCGTGGTGTGGTGTGGCGGGCTGGGAAGGCTATGTCTGGCCCCTGGGCTGGCCCTCCCCGCCCCCAGGGCGGAGCAGGCAGGCCCTGGGTGGAGCACATGGGGCCCGGCCTCTGGGCCGGCCTCCCCCACACGGCCGGCTCCCCCTCGCAGGTGGCCTCAGCCTCCCAGTCCAGCGCCGGTGTCAGGGCCACCAGGTCCCTCCCGCAGGCAGCCTCCAGGGACGGAGCCAGCGCCCTCCCGCAGGTGGCCTCCCTGGCCCGGGGCCAGGGCTGGAGCTGGCTCCCCCTGCCCCCCCAACAGGTGGCCTCGGCCTCCAGGGCCGGCCCAGGGCTGGCTCCCCTCCAGCATGGGAGATGGGGGCCCCGCTTTGGCCAATTGGCCCTGGGCCCCGCTCCCCCCACGGGACAGCCCTGGACTTGGAAGTATTAGTTAAATCTTGTCAGCAAGAGTCAATGAGCCAGTGCTACACCAGACCAGAAACATGTTATCTCCTCTTTTTTATCCTCCTTAGCTGGCTCAGGCGTTCCATGGGTGTGGAAGAGGAACCCGCAAGGCGACAAGGCTGCAGATGAACACACGGCGGTATCATCACCAGTATAGTCACAACAGAAGGTGAAAGCTGAGATTCCGCTCTCCCTTACCGGGCATCTCAACTGTTTTAAACAAGCCATTCTAGTTGACACTTCTGCTTCATGGGGCTTGTGCACTGCATGACTCACAGCACCGGACATGGGGATTAGGGCCCTGGAGGGGTGAGGGGAATGAGGAGGGAATTGCTTGGTTGCATAAAGCTATGAGTCCAGAGCAAAGGTACTGAATACCGGCACTGTTTTCCACAGGTGGTGATGATTTTAGCTCATCTCTCACTCCTGAGGGTAACAAAGGTGCAGAAAGCTACAAGAACAGCTGCTGCAGGTGTCCTGAAGCCATTGAATGCTGCTAGCCTGTTTCCTGCAAGGAGGACTGCCAAAGTTCTCACCAACTGGTGTGAGAAAGTGCCTTAGTGTGGAGGAAGAAATAAGGCTGCCACCCCAAGAAACCTTTGGGAGAAGATTGAAGTTACCTCCATGAAAGTTTCACCAAAATCTCTGCAGAGGAGTCAAGGTACATCCCTATGTACATAAACAAACTGCTCCACATGGTCCTGAGCAGAATAGTGAAGTTGACCTAACCCCCAGCATACAACAAGGCTATGTTGATGCAAATATTCTTTCCTCTCTGGGAGTTGGATTACCTATGCTGACAGGAAAACCCTTCCATTTGGTGTAGATAGTGTCTATACTGAAGTGCTCTAACAACATACTTGTAGCATTTAAAGTGTAGACAACCCTTCTGTGTTATTTTGGACTACTGGGTGTGAAGTTGAACTAATATTGGGGCCTGGAGAGCCGGTGTACATTGAGGACTAAATAAATGGGATCCTTTGTGGGGATTGTTTTGAATTCCTTTTTGAATTGGCTGAGTTCTTAGAGGGCCCTAAAGAATGCAAAATGGGCAGATTATTGCAGATGCGACTTTGCCTATGAAGGGGCTCTTGGGAGGCACTGTGCTATCTCCCCGGTCTCTTTATGAGACTTCATAAAAATTAACTTCTCCATTCACTGACCCATTAAACTTCTGCTACAACAGGAAGTCAAAGCCTTGCATAACAACACTTCTCTGACTCCTTCCATCCAAGGATCTCAAAGTGCAGAGCCATTTATTCCCTCTTCCCCTCAAACTCCCTTGTGCATTAAGGAAGTGCTTTGATCTCCATTTTATAAGAAAATGGAACCAGAAAGAAGAACCTTGCTGAAGATCCCACAGAAATCTATGGCAGTACTGAGAATGGAACGCTTTCTTTCTTTTTAAGCTTCTGACTTAGCCATGGGATCATTGTGCACTCGAAGAGCAATTTTTCATTTTTGTGCGATGACTTGCAGTGTTCTAAGTTTTGCCTTCTTTGGGAAAGTACGGTGTAGGAAATACCCTTTTAAAAACGTACCAAAAATCTGTTGCTACGCAAAGCCAATTTCCGCAAAATAACTGCTGTTTAGAAATGTACCCTGAGGTTTATACAAAACATGTCCAGCTATGTTCTAATTTCAAAGCAGAATGTTCTCCTGGACTTAGAATTACAGAAACAAATCCTGACCTTTTATCCTACTTGCACTTCAAGGGCACCAACTAAATTGAACTCCTTGCATTTCCTCTCTCCCTTTCTGCTTTTGTTTACTCTTGTCTTTTTCAGAAGGATATCATCCTGAATGCAAAATTTCCCCCTATACTTCCTTACTTCAAGGACTTCTGTCAAAGTGGGCAGGACATGGCTTCTTTCATCTCATCAATGCCACATCAAATGTCAGGCAGATGGGATCATATGAGAGGCAGAACCACAGCAGGTTGAGCGCATTTGCCATCGCAACTAGCAATGTTAATATTTGCTGGCTTCTGAGTAAGGCACAAGCTTGAGTCCCAAGGGTTTCTGGGTTTTGTGTTACATTCTAGATTCTGAGCTACTCCTTAAAATCCTCTCTTTTAGACTTTGCATAAAGTATTGACTTAGATACATGCCAGATGTTTAACACTGAAGTTAAACATAAAAATGTTTAACACTTACACTATTTTGCTTCAGTGCTTTAGAAATGTAAGTAATGAATATAGTGCTCTTGGGCTATGTAATTTTAAGTCGACTTTAACTAAGTCGACTTAGTTAAGTCGACTTAGTGAGTCTACACTTAAAATTAAAGTCGACTTTGGGAGGAACTTACAAAGTCGACCTACAGCGTCCACACTGGATGCCTAGGTTGACTTTGTGGGGCTAGGGGGACCTAGGGTAGGTTCACAGGGACAGGGGGGGTACCCCTTGCCCACTGCCAGGGGGCTCAACCTTTGCCCCATTGTACATAGGTACAATGGGGCAAAGGGGGTCAGGGACCCTGGCAGGGCATAGGGGTAGGGTAGACAGGGCTCAGATAGCACCTATATCTGCAGCTATATATGGCTGGTGAAAAAAGAAAGAGGCAGCAGACACTAAAGAGGCATCAACTCCTGCTTCTCCTGGGATGTCCAAGTACTCTTAGTGGATGCAACATACAGAGGAGAATGTGCAGGTTTTGAGAAGAGTGGCCAGCTGAAGGGGTGGAACCAGATGCTACTGCTTCCAAATGGCATCAGCCCAGGGCAAAGTTGCAGAATTAACAGAAATGAATAGGGTGAAGGGATTGGCGGGTGATGAGCCAGAAGGGAAATCTGAAGAGGTTGGTCCACTAACTAAATGATCCAATGTCTGCTGATTTCTGCAGGTATTGTTCTTGGAGCATTTATGTGAAGAGAAAACCATGTTCCTTGACACAGCACCAAGCCTGCGACATCCTCTCGCATCCCTTGAAGAGGATTTTTACCTGGGTTTTCTCCTACAACTTTAAGGCTGTGGCAATTTATGACAAGCTTTTTCTCTTCCAGGTAATTTTATTTGGAAAGGAAACCGGGGCTTCTTGGAGTTTTGTGTTCTGGATCTTTCCTCTTTTTAAAACAAAAACCCCTAGATTAATTTTTTTTAAAGCAATACTTTGTTAAAGAGAGCACACTGTGATACATAATACATAACTGTATTGTGTGTATGCCTATATCTTTATGTGAAAAGTGAATTTCTTCTAATACCAATAGTTCTTTAATTCTCAAAGTTAAAAATTAACCTTGACATACTTTTAAAGCCAATGTGTGCAAGGAATAAGGCAAGAAAGGCATTTTTTGTTACAGCTGGTATAGACCAACCACATCACCCATTTCCTATCTCATAGCTCAGGAAGAATACTCTTGAGTCGCTGCTCAACTCCTTTTGCCCTGAATTTGGATCAGTCAGCTGACTGCTATGTTAACAGCCACTGCTCTATTCCTGGGGACACCACTGGGAACACTTGTTATTGTGATGGCAATTATATTAACTACAACTGGTGATTCATACCATGAAAGAGTCAACATGTGCAGTTCACTGCACTTAATGACTGTCATCTTTGTACTTGTTTTCTTTCGTGACTGGTGATGTAAACATTTTGTCCAAGATTGATATGGTGGTCTCAGTAATATTGTGTGTGCTGCAAACTAATGAATGTAAAATGCTTGAGAACAAGAGAACATATATATTATGTATTCTCATACTGCTAATGCTCCAAAGACAGGCTAAAGGTAATAATGTACTGTTAATAGGGTAGGCAGGTCCTATGGGTTATTTAACTGCTAGAAGGTGATATGCAAGAGACTGCATTGAATATTGAGATCTAGCAGGCACTTGGATAAAGTAAGATCTTTATAAATCTTGATGAAGACACCAAATGACAACAGGATGTCATCATTTTTTTTATGGTTTACCAGACAGCAAATGCCAGAACATAAATTCCAAAGGCTGAGGTACTTTTTCAAGGTATGGGAATATGATAATGTTGAAGTAATAAATTGAGGCAGCAGGCAGTTTATATTAATCAAACTCTACCATGTGGCTTTACAGCTTTCCCATTGCCCCCTTTAGTTTGCTGATTTCACTATATTATGTGTAAATTGTAAATAGAGGTTGTAACTCCAGCCTGTGTGCCATATGGGTGTGTCTTACACTGCAGCTAGGGCATGCTTGCTTCCCAGTCCAGGTAAATAGACTCATGCTAAAAATAGCAGCATGGATATTGCGGCTCCAGTGAAGATACAGGTTAGCCCCCTGAACTCAGAGACCAGGTAGCCTGAGCCACAATATCCACACTGTTACTTTTAGTGCTCCATCTTGAGCCAGTTTAGTGGGAGTCTGTCTACCTGGACCGGGAGGCTTACCCCCAGCAGCAATGTAGACATACCTTATGGGAGCAACAGTCTAACTTAAATAGCCACAATATTATAACAAAAGGGCATCTGAAGGAATGAGATTAAGCTACATTGCCTACAAACCCCAACAAACTTTAATGAAGCCAGACCCCAAATGCAGCAGTGGCTGCCTTGCCTGGAACTGGTGGCAGATGGCCCTAACCATCAAAAAATGGTCTACACACAATTTTTGTAAGCTATGATTATTTTGGTTAGGAGTGTGATTTTTTTTAACCAATATAGTTATACCGCTACAGCCCCTAATATTGATGAAGTTATATCTGTAGAAAACACACTTGAGGTTTTGTACCTCTTCAACTAAATCAGTTTCTTGTGTATAGATAAGGACTTTATGTAAGTTCCAACTCCGTTAACCTCTGTCTCAAACCACACCTGCCAGCAACCTACCTAGTGAGGTGAAAACCCATTGCAATATATAGATTAGATTTAATTATCCTTGAACAGGTAATTAATAAGTGGGAGAATCACAAATGTGTTTCTAGAGGAATGAAATAGCAACTTCATAGTCATTTATCTGCCACATTTGAAGTTTTGGGGGAGGGTTGATTTGTTAGTTTGTATCACAGTATTGGACTGCTTTTATTTTGTCTTGATCAGTTAACCTAAACTATCAAATTATATTATACCGTTTTATCAAGAAAAGCCATTGCTTTACTGTTTGTTTTCAGTAACATTCAAAAATGTACATGTTGCATTGCAAACATCATAACCCATATCACCACTCATGGGTTGGGATTGAACCTGAGACCTTTAACTAATAGAGTAATAGAACTAGCTGGTAGCACTAGGACATTGTAATTCTATATGTGAACTAGTTAGAAGTTGGGGATGTCACACAATTGGTCAGGTGCTACACATGCAAGTCTTCTATATTAGTCAAAATATATATATTTTTTGAAATAACAATAGGTGGATGATGGAATATGGAGCCTGTCACCTATCCAAATAGCCCTTGTCATTAGTGGGCAAAGCCATTGTCTTCTGGTGATTGTTTAGTAGCTGATGTGAAATGAGCTGGTCATCTGGAGGTTCGATCTAGTTCCCAGTGTCCATATTATAAAAGTCACAATCACACATTAATCAATACCTCTGTTAGGAATTTCAACAGAGAGGTTGAATTGAGTGAAATATAATCTGATCTCTCAGTACTAGCTCTTCATCAGGCAGGGCAGAGCAGCATGAAGAAGCTTATTCTGCTATTGCTTCTCTTACACCAGAGTTGTATTACACCAGATAAATAGATGGCTTCAGTTTCCAGTACTATTAGTCTGGCTTTTTAAGAGTAATAAATTCTGCACTTCACATTTACGGGAGAAAGTGCTCATTGGCAATTTGTGACTTTGCCTCATTCTTTCTTCATTCAGCTCCGGTGCTGTCATTGGCCTTTACGGATGGTCTATAATAAAGTCAGTCATCCAGCAATCTAATACTTCATTGCTAACACAGATTAAAACCATAAGTTGATTTAATGTGTGCAGCTAAACATATGTACAAAACATATCACAATATTTCTGCTGGAAGGCTAAAGTAACGCTTTTACTTCAGGAGACTGAGATCTAGGTGTTATTTATAGAGTCTCTGCTGGACTGTGATAAGTTGCTTCTCTGCCTTCTTAAGTTGCGGACAGTACAATCCTCTGAGTTGTAGTCCTTTTTAAATTGTGTGTATAGATTTTATAGGAGGAGAGATGTAGCCTCCCTGCGTGCTTTAATGCTATTAACAAAAATGCTTTAAACAGAATTATTTTCCTAAGACATTTTTGTATCAGAAATTACAGACATGATGTAATAACACTTTGGCCCAGTGACTTCATGAAGGTAATCTCAAGATATTATAAGGAATTACAGAACCAACATCTTCTACCTTAAAAATCTATGTGAGATCTTGATCCCACCCAACATTATTAATCTCCAGATAGTCCTTGTCACAGATCCACAGGATCAGTACTAAGGTCCCAGATCAGTCTGTAGGAGGAACCATTTCAGTGTGCCAGATCCTGTAGGGGTCTCACTCTTCCCCCCAGGTTAGCTACACGGCTTCACTATCTGCTTGGACTGGACTTCGGGCCTACACTACTCTTGCTTCACACCATGAACAATGTCCAACTGAGAGAGCCCCGATGGAGAGGGATGCAATTTTGGGGGATTAATGCACCTCACAACGCCAAGCAAGCCAAAACAGGATGGTTTATTTGTTAACTGGAGCAAAGCATAAGAAGTCCTTAGGGTAGGCTAAAAAAAGGAAGGTTAAAGCATAACTCATTCTGGTTAGTTCAAAGCCCAGCTAACCTGTAGTGAACCCCTTTGTTCAAGCTCTGTCTCCCTCCCTCCATCTGATCTCCTTTGTCAGAGTCGCCTTAGGATGAGAGCTCTGACTCCTTCCAGTAACCAAAGTGTTACCCCACACCTAATCCAGTCCTAAGCAGAGGTGGAGAAGTCCATGTCCCCCTGGCTTGTTGATTGCTAAATGTCAATCTTCATGCAATTGGCTTCAACAGTCTTCTCAGATGCTCCACTGATATGAGCATTAAGGCCTAGGCATCTATGTGATACCCACGCCTCTAACTCCTTGCAGTCCACAAAAGCAAACAGTCCTTCCCACACCTCCCAGGTAATAATGCAGCCCAGGGGGGAAACAGAGGCACACAGAGGACTCATAAATATTATAAAATATTCCCACTTTGTCACACTCCTACTCTATATTAGTTGTCCCCACTCCTACAGCATACAACATTGATACTGTAGTGTTTGGGGCCATTATTGTAAAATATTAAGATATTTTAAAAAATACTTTCCATAATACTTCCTTATAGTATGGCGATAGGAAGTACTAATCACACTTCAGGAAGAACTGAACTTCTGTTCAGAGTGAAACAGTCATGCTCTCCTCAGTGGCACACAGGGGAGCAAAAGTACAGGAAAATTGGAGCAAACAGTCCAACACCCTGGGCTCTCTTCCTTCTGAAAATAGTGGACTTATTAAAATATTGAAGCTACATATCTTGTCTTAGTTGCACTTAATTATTTTCTGGCTAGTAGCGTCTCCCTGAGCGCTCTCTGAATTTCGGCTGGTGATTAACCCCAAAATGAAGATTATAAACCTTCTCCTAGGAACACACAGGGGTAGGGAATGGCAGGGCTTTGGGAATCCTCACAAGGGACAGTGCCGAAAGGCCTGATTCCACCATGACAGGGGCAACCAAATGCTACTGGAAAAATATGAGAATGGGGGGAGAAAATGGGAGGTGCTCAGGCATCACAGTCAGGCATAGAAGCCTGGATAGATAAATGTGCAGACAATATTACAAGGTATTAACATAATAAGAACAAAGAGTACATTGGGAAGTACAGGTAAGGATCACAAAATCCTCACATTAGACACTTAATCTATCTTGTGTATGACTAATTACCTCACAGGCAGAAATAATCCTTCTGATAGTACAAAAAGAACTTGGTCAAATGTTCTGGACTTCTAATTACTTAGCCTTTTTCAGTGTAATTGATAAAGGGCAGTCAAGAGTTCAGATAATTGCTATAACAGTGCCTTCTAGAATTACAGGGGTTTTTTTCCATTGCATGTGCTTCCTAACTCCTAATAGTTATAATACACTGATAGTGTGATGCATTTGTGCCACTTTGCTACAACAGTAATTCTAGCAAATCATCATTACCGTTAAGAAAGAAAGAAAGAAAGAAAGAAAGAAAGAAAGAAAGAAATATTTTTAACTGCTAACAACACATGCTTGCCAAGAGACCAATAGAAAAATGATTTTTATATGATCTCTCTCCTCCTTTTGTACCTTTAAAGAAATTTGTATTAAAGGAGGTTTGAGAAGAAATCTTTGTGGGACAATTTTAAAAAAATATTTACATTTTAGAATTGAATGTGCACAATTCAGAGAAGGCCAATGCCACTTATCAAATTTGTTCATATTAAGTGCACCTGCTTTTAAAAAAAGTAAAAATCTATAACCAATACATTGGAAGAAAGCATCCTTATTACATATACTTGATTGAGCATGAAAGCTCATGCGATAAATAAATGTGTTAGTCTTTAAAAGTGCCACAAGACTCCTTGTTTGTTTTGCTGACCTAGACTAACATGGCTACCCCTTTGGAACATTCACTTCCTATAATGCATCTGAGATCCATAGCACAAAGTCAGATATCAGGAATATCACATTTGATCTTCTCTGGTTTTGTTGGACTAATTCCTAGGGGTCTCAGAGGTGTATTATGAGCTTTCTCAAACTTATGTGAAGATACTGGGAAGTTGAATTTTCAGCAAACAAGTTCTTTCTCCCAAGAGTTTATTAAGCATTGTGGAATAATTGGTGTTAACAAAAACATAAAGCCTCAAATCATGTAAATTGATATATGTGTACTGACATCAATGCAGCTATAGTAATTTAAACATGCTGCAGACCTATCCTGAATAGTTTTAGGCAGTATAACTAAAAATCCCTTCCTCTCTCAGACTATATCTACACTTACAAAAGTTAGTTTGACTTAGTTAATTCAAACTAATTTTAGCATGGCCCCACTTGAATGCTAGTTCGAACTAAGCAAATGCCATGTATGGCATTTGCTTAGTTTGAATTAGTCGGTTGTATGAGGGTCAATCTGCCGATTAGTTCGAACTAAGCAATTAGTTCAAACTAATATGGCCACGTTGACTTAACTCGAACTAACTAACTAGCTCGAATTAAGCGTTAGTTTGAAGTAAAACAAGGTTTTACTAATTTGAACTAACTTTTCCTTAATTCGATTTAAGGAACTGCTTAAGTCGAATTAAGGAAACTCCAGTGTAGATGCAGAGTAAATTAAGTCAATTTAAGATTACTTAAATCGACTTAATGTACAAGTGTAGATGCACCCTCAGTTACTCAGCTTGCAGCTTCTTGTCTCTTGTGATGTCTTAATCTTATTAGTTTCCAGTTGTTCTTAGATTTTGGGGGGTATATAAAACTTGAATTTACAGTGTAAAAAGTAAGCAGAAAGTTAAAAGAAAACAAAATAGAAAGCTTTTCATTCCTTTTTTTGTTAAATCACAAAGAAGCAAAATCCAGCAAAAGTCCAATTTTTTATCCTTGCTAGTCACCTTTAAGGTAACATTTTTATGTTTTCCCACTTTTCTGTTTCCAGTAATGGAAACAAAACAAAAAGCATCACCACACAAAAAACACACAAAATAGGTGTGTGAAGCAGAAAAACATTTATGATTTTAGATTTTCTATGAAATACACACATTTTTCTTTTTTACATTTCTTCTATTGCAGATTCACAGTACAAGGGAATACAGGAGAGTGGCTTCAGATAGGAATAACATGCAAAAATGCACAGCATAGGAAAAACATCTGAAGAAACTAGATAACAGACACAAGTTGTCTTTGAGAGTGTGATCAATTACAGGACCGCTGTGTAGACTACGCTATAGTGGTGTATTGACATGCTTATCACTGGGCAAAAACAGTTATGTTTCACAGATGTATAATTAAAAATATATTTTAACTATTTGTGTATCATTTTCATGATAATATTGCTAATAACTATTATTGAACTATTGGCTTGTCCAGCAATATAATACAATCTCAAAGGATTTTAATTAATGAAAGGGAAAATATCAAGTAATCACTATTTTATGATATATTTTGTAAGAAAAAAGAAAGAAAAGAATTCTTTCAACTCCACCAAAAGGATGAGTTTAACAAAAAACATTTTTTGTTAATATTAAAACTAAAATTTCAATGAATCCATAAAACAATGTTTAGCCCAAAGCTTTAATAAAGAAAATAAATGACATAATCCTTCTATGACTATTACTGTTCCTCCGAACAATTACCCCAGGCAGGAAATCTTTAGATAAAAACCTCTAATGATGTTATTCTCCTATCTAATCTCCTTCCCAAAAGCATTATAGTTAATGATTATAAATTCTTTCCTTTTATACCATAATCAAATTCAGTCACTTACACGTAGTGCAGTAAGAAGAATAGAATATTTTGCTTCGGTATCTCTAATGTTATAGTAAAAGTGATGATTGACTGAAAGTATTTACAAAGGGTGCGAAAAAATAGCAAGGCTTTGATTTTTTTATTTATTTATTTAAATTAAACATGGCAGGCTGTAGGGATTGGTTAAAAAAATGTCTTAAGGCAAGAGTCAAAACTCCAGATCACATCGAATATATGTCCTTCTCTATAACTGGCTGCATGAAAGAACCTGTTGAACCCAAGAGGCAGCCAGAAAGTACACAGATAAGTGGTTACACAGACCAGTGTAGCCATGGACATCTAGGTTAATGAAAGACTAATGCAAGGATTCATATCAGATCCAACACACTAACAACTAAGATACATGATTCAAAAAAATTCTAATAATCAGTCTTGCCAATTTTATCCATGAGCACCAGGAATCATGTTTTATTAGACAAATAAAAAATGACTGACCAAAGAGTGTGCTTTTTGATATGCAGTGCTATCTCGTGTAGCCAGTTAGTTGTATTACACGCCTATGCAGACAGGGCAGTTAAACATCCAGATACCAGTAGTTAAAAGCAATGTTTTGCTTGGAAGCATTGATGTGTAGTCACTGTTCTAGTATTGTTCATTATAGTGGCTGTTGGAGACAATTAGCAGTTACTGTGCTCCTGTTTGATGGGGGGGCCCTGGTCATGGGCCTTCACTGGATATATGGAACAGTAGCTTCATCTTCAGTGAATTCAGCACTAGGTCATCCAGTGCCTGCTACAGATGGGAGCCACCAGGGGATCACATCTGGGAAAGGTACTCTAGGATGAGATCAAGGAGACAGGATAGGAGCTCTATGCAAGTTTGGCCGTTGTATGATCTTGGATCTGGAGGGTATGGAAAGAAAACAGAATGGAGGAAGAAAGTAATTGAAAGAAAAATAGAGAAGGGCAGATGAAGGAACATGATGAAGGAGAACATGAGGTGGGATCAAAGCACCTTTTCTTGATGAAAAAGATTGCTTGGTGGGACTAGGTGGTGTTTGGCTTCTGTGTCCTGGCCTAAGCCCTATTAATCTCTAGTTGTATAGTTTATATCCCACTCCCACAGTGTGTGGTTTCTGTTTATCTTGGAAAGGCTCCTTCTGTGAAGCCCCTGCTTTTGTTCTACTCAGAGAACTACTGGAGTTCTTGCATGTGGTGGAAAAACTTGACCAAAGAGGAAGGTTTTGTAGCATGCTCAAAGGATGGTCATTCTCTGGATTTATTTAATCGCCTTTGGAAGTTCATTCCATAGCTGGATACTGTCAGCTTGTCTCCAGCTCTTGTGCACTCCATCCTTAGACTTATGATCTGAATTGTCGCAGAGGAATGCAGCTGCGTTGGTGGTTCATAGAAACGTGGGCCCAAATGCTCTCCGTCATCTTAAGCCTCTCAGCACAGGAGTGGAGGTGGGTAGGGTATAGAGCCTTTAGGAGTTAGACAATAATAATGCCTAGATTTTATATAGCCTTTGTCATCAGCAGATCTCAAAGTGCTTCACAAAGAAGATAATCATTATCCTTAGTTTACAGATGGGGAAACTGAGGCACAGTTTATTGATTCTCTAGTTAGATCTGTAATGGCTCAAGGCCTTTTGTAAACTGCTCTAATATATGTCAGGCTTCCGCTCTGCCCTCATATCTCTGCAACAGTGAGAAGTGCTACAATAGAAGGTGGCTACTTCAGCTTTATAAACACTGGGGAAATACAGGATTTTTCTGTTCCTACAGGGCAAAGGGAGTGGAGTCAGGCCACAGAATCTGGCTTGCAGTCTTTAATCCAGCTGGGACTTGATCTGCTAATGGCTTTGAAATTCAAGACCAAGGGTTTTGAACCGGCAGTGAGAGCGGATTGGGAGCCAATGGAAAGAGCGGAGAACAGGCTCGTTGTAATATGGGCTCACAGAGGGCAACTTCATTTTGCATCAGTTGAGGTCTATGCTTTGTTTTCATGTAATACAAGCAATAGGAACAAATACCTTGAAAATATCAGAACCAGGTGTCACAAATCACCTGATATGCAGCTTGTTTGAAACGGTGTGTCTCTTTGTATTTCATTGCAACAGAGACATAAAAAGCCATGAAATATGCCCCCAAGAATTCCCTGCCTGCTGGATATCATATTGGCTGACTTATGCCGTGCTATTTTTCTCATGTGTAATAGCTATCAGAGTTCCATCATCATCAAATAGGTCCCAATCCAAACCCCTCTGAAGTCAGTGGAAAGAAACCCATTGATTGCAGGGAACTTTGGATCAGGACACTAATCAATAATGTGTACTGAACAAGCCAGCTGGAATACAGTCACAGTTTTAGGACTGGCCCCATTGAAAGAAGCTCTCATACCTCCATAATGTGCTCTTCTTAGCTGTTGGTTGCAGTTGTGTTAGGCTTTCTGCTTGCAGCGAGTGTTTCTGTGGGCAACAGTCACGAGGACAAATAGGATCAGTTCACAGAATTAGATACAGAATTTTTCCATGCACTACATAGCATTGAAGCTTATGTTAACTTTTTATAACAGATATGTATACACACAAGAGCATGGGCATTATTGGAGATTATTTATATCTATAGGCTCTTGTATGTTGTCTCTCTACTTTCTGCAAATACTTTTAACAGAAGAGACTAACACAGATTTCTATTTAAAGGAATACCATCCCACTGATTTAGTTTAAGCCTAATTTCTAAGTGCTTTTTTAAGTAGTTTCGCAAATCTAGCTACAGTGCAGCAGTAGTTACTCCATAGCTAGGATTAAAGTCAGTTTCCCATTATAAGCCTGATTTTTCAATCTTCTCACTTCCCGTCCCCTCGTAACTTCCTCCAAAGAAACCACTTAGTCCTGAAATTTGGCACACTTATCCCATAGTAGAGTCTTTCTGGAAAACCTGCTAAAAATCAGACAAAGGCTTTTACATTTAAGGTATATAAAAAATTTAGCTGTAGATCCCTTGAACTATTTTCTAACACTCTATAATGGACTGCCACTTTAACTGAAAATTCTAAATATGTTTTGTTGGTCTTTTATTTCCTTATCTATCTCATGGGGAGATTATACTCAAATTGTTTACAGTGTCTAGTTGTTTGAGATCCTTGGATTAAAGATCCCCATTTAAATACAAGGTATTGTTACTAATAAGCATAAGGAAGTGAAAATGTTTTGTGTATATTATGTTATTATGATCTACAAATCCAAATATAGGATTTCTCCTCAATCCTTCCATTAGGGCCTAATCCCAAGGCCTCTAAAGTCAAATGGAGTCTTTCCAGCATTTGGACCACGCCCATAGTTTGTAACAGGCAAAACCAGGCAGTTAAACATTGTTTAAAGTTAAAAGGAATTTTGAGTATAGAAGTTGAGGAGGAATTTCAGAAGGACATAAAAAGTTAGGGGACTGGGCAACTTGATAGCGATAAAATTCACTGTTGACAAATGCACATTGGAAGGAATAATTTGTACTATTTATACACTTATATAGACCCATATATTAGTAGTAGTATTTGTATTACCATGATGTAAAGGAGCCCTAGTGATGGACCAGGACTCCATTGTGCTTGGTGCTATACAAACATAGAACAAAAAGATGATTCCTGTCGCAGAGAGACGAGACAACAGATGGATACAGACAGATGGGGGAGTACAACGGAACAATGAGACAGTATTGATCAGCATGTTAGGTAGTGATCTCAGCAAGTCAAAGAATATATATATTGTTAGGCTGACATATTCTTGGAGGTCAAAATTGCTGTTTGAGCTAGAACAGATGACATCAAAATCACATGGCGTAAGGTGCCCCTCTGATCAACCCACATTGTCACTTCAGTTATCCAGTTTGAACACTGCCATTCTTTCAAAACATTCACAGTATTTTTCAGAAACAAAGATAAACATTTCCGGCAAATTTGCAAGGTGTCTCTGCCTTCTTCCTTAGTGATGCTTATACCAAAGCTTTTCAGTAATATATTTTATTTTATTTTTTTAAATTAAATGGGAAAACAAATGAGGTGGAATATCCAGCCTCTCACTCATCCTTCCTGGAGCTCAGACCCTGGAACACAGGATTGAACACTAAGGCTAAGAAGGGAAATTATTCGTAGCACACTGCTGGCCAACATGAACCACCATCCTCAGTCTTTAGGCTCCTGAGTGATCTAGAAAGCTGGGAATACATGAATTGCTGGATAGTATCTTGTTAGAGCAGATTATGTTCTGTCTATATAGTGCTATTTAGCTGGTTCATAATTGGATTTCCTTCCCTAGTGCCATTACTTTGAAACAATTTGGTCAGCTTTAAGTTTGGTGTTCCCTTAAGACATTTCTATGCTAGGAAATCAACCATTAGCTGAAAAAATAAAAAAGCTGTCAGCAGGGATCTCCGCTCAATCAGTGCTGCAACCAGTTTACTTGTGACTGTAAAACTGGCACAGGAAGCATCGAGTATTTGAGATGACTCTTTCTGTAATGCTGGTGAAAATGGCAAACAGCTTAAATCACATTTAGTTCTAGTTCAAGACACGGTATTGCTGAATTCAAGGAGAAAGCCTAAGTCGTTAAATGTCCCATTGCCACTATATACACATGCCATTCCTTTCTTCCTAATTTATTTTGTTTCCTTTATACCCCTCCTCTCTTTCTCCCAGAAAATTTCCCCCTAAAGTTGCTAGGTAATACTTGAGCTTGATTATTCCATCATTTACACACACACATCTTGCATTAAAGTACCGTAAATAAGAGTTCTGTGCCCCAGCAATTCACTGATGGGGACCTTTGTTTTGTTAAAGACAAAGAATTAAAGAAAAAGCCTACTCTGCTCGACTACAATCCACTACACAAACAGTTGCTAAATGAACAAGTGAAGATAAACATTTCCAACAGACACTTCGGGGCAGTTATGAAGAATGTAAGTATCTGGGAAGCTTTTATGCACATTAAGTTATTTTTTAAAACACTCTACTGTATACAGAACAGGTAATGGACAATGTTTGGTCATACTTTACATAGGATCAGAACGTGTGTTTCTTGAGCACTCGAAACTCAGGTCTATGGAATTCCAGCATGTAAGGAATGCAGAATCAAGGCCAGAATTATTTGTAAACATGGAATAGATGAGATTTACATAACAGGCCACAGTAGATTTATGAATCTAGAAATGGAAATAATTACAAGGGAAATGAAAGTTAAAAATAATCATGGCCTACTATAAAAATTGTAATCCAATATCCTTGTTTGGAAGTGTTGTTACATTACTTACTACACATCTGTCCAACATCCTACGCACTTAGCAGGGCAGTTGTGAGGCTAGTGGTCTAAAAAGGAACTTTATTCTGTAAATACTGTATGTTATATATTGAAATAAGTGTTCGGATCACTTAGAAATAAAACATGTTAAAATTGCTAGTGTTTCTAATAGAATGATCCCTTACTGGTATGTTTCAGCACAAACAAACCACAGTATGGGGTACTCTATTACTATTTAAATGGGTAAAATAGATTGAGATATACTTACCCATTATGAGAGAGAAATAATCACTATTAAGGACTATTTGCGGTGGTTGTGTTAGGGATCTGCAACCCATGCAATCACAGGTGGCTCTGAGACAGTAAGGGTCACCTGAAAGCCAGATCTGGCCTGCTGGGTATCTACTCTTCCATCCTGTTCAGTGCTACCCAGAGCTCAAAATGGAACCCTCCACACAGTGTGATCTCATGCACACTACTCATTGATGCCAGTGGTGGGGGCTCCCACAAGACAAATACTGACCATGTGTAGAATTAAGTCCCATTACAGATTCTTACTAAAATGAATCTTAGTTGCATCCGGAACCAGCTAGAATGTTGTTCCATTGTGTAAATGGGGGTCTTAAGAGTGTTCCCAAGCTGTCATAAAGTCTTGGACTTCTCCAGGATAACACCCTCTTTGTTTCCCTTCTGGGTGAATGAAGGAGGGTGGTAGGAATAGGTGGAGATTACGGAATCAAAGGCTATGTCTACACTTGCTAAAATTAGTTCGAATTAGTTAGTTCGAACTAACTAATTCAAACTAATTTTAGTTAGACAACAGAGTCTTGTGGCACTTTTAAAGACTAACAGATTTATTAATCGCATGAGCTTTCGTGGGAGAAAATCCCACTTCGTCAGACGCTTTGAAGATAGGAAAGTTACAGAGTGGGAGGAAATTAAATGCAGGGGAGTGTATGACATAGCATCAGGTCAGGCTGTAACAGCAAATCAAA
>ML685791.1:12955120-12995153 GCA_007922175.1 Pelusios castaneus
AATTAGCTTAATTCGAACTAGCATGGCCACACTGGAATGTTAGTTCGAACTAAGCAAGCACTTGCTTAGTTCGAATTAGCGATCCCCATTCATTTCAATGGCCGGTTAATTCAAACTAAGAAATAAGTTTGAATTAACATGGCCACATTGGTTAATTCGAACTAGTTAGTTCGAATTAACCCCTTAGTTCGAATACCCTATTCAAATTTATTAGTGTAGCCAGGGCTTTAGTTAGTTCGAATTAAGCCTCCTTAATTCGAACTAACTTGCCAGTGTAGGCTATGTCTACACTAGAAAAGTTAAGTCAATTTTATTAAGTCGACTTAACAAAAGTCGACTTAACTTTTCTAGTGTAGACATAGCCCCTTTTCAATCTTATTAAGATGACTTAACACTTTAAGTCGACTTAATAAGGTCGATTTAGGTGCTAATCCCCGTCCACACTGGCTTAAGTCGACTTAATAAGGTCGACTTGAGCATTAAGTTGACCTAAAACGAGGTGTTATTAAGTCAACTTAACTTTTCCTTACGTCGACTTAAGGAAATGCTTAAGCCGACTTAAGGAAAGCCCAGTGTGGACATGGAGTAGTTTAGGTCGACTTAAGCCTCCTTAAATCGACCTAACTTGTAAGTGTAGACGCACCCTTTGTTACTAACCCTCAGACACTGTAACAATTGCTGAACTTTAATGAAAACTGCTTTACTTTAATTAATTTAAGGAATATGGAAGTAGTGTATATATCAAATGACATGCTAATGAGCATTTTGTCCTATCGATGATATTCAGGGAAGCCAAGAAGAGCAGCCTAATCCATGCATGTCTGGTGTTCATGTAAGATCTATGTGGGTTTGATTGTTTATTGTAATAGATTACCCACCAAAACTCAGCTGGGTGAGAAAAGGCATTAGGATTTCTTATTTCCAGGAATTTGATCTCCTTGTAGAATCAGTTATAGGATGCTACATGAGTTTGACAATTTCCATTGAAATAGAGTTTGAAGAAATAGAGTTTGAAGTCTACACATCAGTATGCAGGTTCTGTGTAATCACATGTCCTGGATTATCCTTATCATAACAGTTTAACTGTTCTACCAGCAGCTACTGTTGTCATTTAGATCATCATACAGTCTGTAATCAGAGTGGCTTTTTTTCTTTGATCATTTTAACTCACTTGTGAGGTCAAACACAATTACTTGGAAGGGTCCTTTCTGCAGAAGAAACCACAGAAGTCCTGAAAGTCAAATATGTAATGAATTGTGTAATTGGCTACAAGTGACTTTCAGGATTGGCAAATTGTATACTTAATACAAATTAATATTGTTTGTTTGTTTTCTTAAATGAGTGTCACTAATTTAGTCTTGAGATAAAAAGAGTCCAAGATTTAGAAAATTTACCATTACACTAAAAAGCCAGGGCTTTTTTAACCCAGTCATTGCCATAATGAGTTTTCAGTGTATAAATCAAGCCGGTTTAGAAGTTGTTGGAGTGTATATTTAGTTATGTTTATCTATGATACTTATTTATATCTGAGTTCAGAATTTGTTTTTGAACCTAAACTGGAATGAACTTGTATAGTAAACACTTGTGTCATGCAGAGAAGCCATCACATTCTGCTCTGTTACATCAAGCCAGTCCCACTGGTTTCAGGACAATTGCTTGGATGTAGCTGAGAGCAGAATTTGATCCATTATACCTAAATTGTAGATTAAAATCCAAACACTTATTTTTCATGGATTTGTTCTAGCTTTCTCAAAGCCCCAGACAGTGGTTTAGTGACGGGAAGGGACGAGACGGGGGGGGGGGGGTTTGTAGCTAGGGTCCTGTAACCTTCTTGTAACAGGGGGTAAGTGGGCTGCGGCAGGGGGGAGGGGAGGGAACGGGGGGAGGGCTGCAAGGAGTGGGGGCGTGGGGCGCCCAGAAGAGCACAAATGTGGGCTTGGCCCCCGGGCACCGGTGGGCACAGGACACCCTTGCTACACCACTGGTTCCAGAAGAAACTTATTCTGTTTTCCAGTCCTGAGTTGCCCTAGCCTCATCACTGCTGGTTTAAGCTGATCTCTGGACACAGGGAATTACAGATCTCTGGACAGGGAATTACAGGGTCTCTTGTGATCTAGAAATGCTAAGTCAGGGTAACTTTACCAAGATATATAAGAGAGTTCTGTTCCTTTTAATTCTGGGCCTGGGATATTCTACTATTCTCCAGATTATCTAAGTAGATCATATAATCAATGCAAAATAATCAATTTCAAAATCGTTGAATGAAAACTCATTGTCCAGTCAAACAGGCTACAAATTAGACATTAGGGGAATGTTGTAATTTGTCTGTTTTTCTGAGTGCAGAGTGAGCATTGTATTTTTTAGTTACTTTCAGAGAGGGCCCAAGAGAACAGTGAGATGATATCAAATATGGTAATGGCTGAAGGAATGCATCATGCACCCCGAACTTCAATTTGAGAGGTGGTAATAAATCCCTTTGAAAAGCAAGACCTTAAATCCTTGTATAACTCTGAAGAATAATGATGTGCAAAATACAAGAGACAAATAATTTCTGCCTTTATAAAAGAGCCACAGCCCCCATAAGAAGCTACTTGTGATTTTAAATAAATTCTAATTGTTAAAAATCAACATGATCTAAACACTATGGAACACCAGTGTAACATCAGCCACTGATAAAAAGCTGGATAGATTGATTTTGGAGTTTTTGAAGTAATGGTAAGGGAATAGACTTTTGTCACAAAACTGAAATTTAAATAATTTCAAGGCTATATGCTCATGCAAATAATGTTATTTCTTTACAAACTGTGCCTTGTTACAGTGAGCATAAAAACAACTCTTCCGAGGCTAATGGAAATATCACCTGACCCCCAAAATAATTTACAATAATTTATAGTGTGGAAGACAAGGTTATATTTTCTTTAACTTGAAAGTTATGGTCAAATTGTGAGACAGCATCTATAAAATGTTCTTTTTAGTTCCCATGTTAATAAACAAACACACAATGTCATACACTACAAGGAATTAAACATGAATGATTCTCTGTTTCCTACAACCATGAGAAAAATCTGGACAAGCTTGAAAAGTTATGCCCCAGGGACAACACTACTGTGTCTCTGTACAGAATGCCCTCTGAAGCTTGCTGCTTCTCATGGCAGTAATGAGTCTGCAGTAAATACTAGAGAGAAGAGGCTTGAATGAACATGCCTGAACTTGGCGTGGAGGGAAGTAGTTTGAAGTTGGATCTGAAGCTCATTAATTGAGTTTACCTTTAATTCAAATTGATGCTGAATCATGTCACATTGGCTATGTCTACACTGGCAAGTTAGTTCGAATTAAGGAGGCTTAATTCGAACTAACTAAAGCCATGGCTACACTAGGCTTTCATTAGTTCGAATTAAGGAAATTTGAATAGGGTATTCGAACTAAAGGGTTAATTCGAACTAACTAGTTTGAATTAACCAATGTGGCCATGTTAATTCGAACTAATTTCTTAGTTCAAACTAACCGGCCATTGAAATGAATGGGGATTGCTAATTCGAACTAAATTTTCCTAGTTCTAATTAAGCTAATTAGAACTAACTAAAATTAGTTCAAATTAGTTAGTTCGAACTAACTAATTCGAACTAATTTTAGCAAATGTAGACATAGCCATTGTGTTTTATTTCAATTCAAACCCTCAGTTCACCCCTGAGAATGGCTACCTCTTTCACAAAGAAGAGTTTGATACTTCAGATCTGAGGCACTGAATGGATTTTTAAAAGCAATAGTGAAAGTTTAGATCCTTTCCCCTGAGAGGTCTCTGTTTATGTTAGTAGCTTCACATCTTGCATATTTGTTTGTTTATCCATATGGAGGTCATTTTTGTAAATAAACTGTGAAGGCCTAAAAGTCCTCTCTTGTGTGTGGGTATATGTGGCCAGTACCCACATGGAAAAGAGAATCCAATAGTTTTATCTACTGGGAATAAATAAACTGGAAGGAAAATCCCTGAGAGAAGAGAAAGAAGGGAAAAAGAAAGCTGGAGAGAAGTCATAAAGAGCTAAAATATTGACACTCCCTCAGGAGGTCATGAGATATATGGAAAGAATGGAACTAGTGATGGAAATCAGCAGCAAAGACAAACATACCAAAAAATAAAATCTTCAAAAAGCAACAGGCAAGCAGGGAGGGGTTCTGTGAGAATTCACAAAGCTAACCCTGCTGCTAAAATACAGGGGCCAGATTTGCTGTCAGGCACACCCATGCAACTTCATTTTCTTTAATAGGGTTGCACTCGTACACAACAGACCTAACTTTACCCCAAGCAGCTATTTAAGGAAGGAAAAACTAACTTACTATATACATTAATTTAATCCTTAGACTATTATATCACAGATCATGCTAGTCCTTATCTATGAGAGCAAGACATAATACAGGCTTTAATATACTATGGTGATGGAGGCCAGATAAACAGAGTCTAAGACCAGGTTTTGATTGTTCAGAAAGGTCTTTGCATTAAGTGGTTACATATTTATTTTTAAATGTGAGGTTAGACTGTTCCTGTTTGCAAAGATGATTTGTTTCTGTCAACTTTGGAAATATTATTTACAGGTGATATGCTGGCAAAACAGACTGACAGAGGGGCATTGTAAAACATATACATACAGTACTTACAATGGGGATTAGTTCAGATTTTAAACAAGTCTGCACCCACCTCTCTGAGTTAAAATAATGCACAATGTTTCCTGGAGCTCCTAGGGAAGTGCTACAAATCTGGATCACCACCAGCAAAGGCTAATGCTTTAAATGAGCCCTAAGTGACTTGCAAGATGTCACAGACCCCGTCATCACAAGCCTAGGGTCCAGGTCTCAAGAATCCCAGTCCTTCACTCTAACAAGCAGGACTTCTGTCACAGGCTGAGATGTAGGAGGTGCAAGCTAGTGGTCAGAGCAGAATCAGCGGGCGGAACTGGAGGCATGGCCATGAGGCAAGCTAATGGTCAGAGCCAGAAGCTAGAAGAGAACCAAAGGACAGAGTCAGAGTCATGGTCAGGAGACAAGCAGTGGTCAGAGCCAGGGGTTAGGTCTCAGAAATTCAGGCTATAGTGAAGCAGGCAAGGAAAAGATCCCAAGGGATGAAAACAAGTCTAGCACCACAAAAAACATGGAACAATTTAAGTAGCGACCGTCTTGCTATTTCTACAAGGCTTAAATGGTGATTCTGTGGGCTCTTCTAACCAGCCATGGAGCACACTCATTTAGGGTATGTCTACACTAGAAAAGCTAAGTCGACTTAGAGAGTCTACATTAGAAACTTAAGTTGACTGCCTGCGTCCACACATGCAGGTGCTAGGTCGAACGGAAAGGCACGGCTCCCCCAGGAGAAGGGAGCCACTGCTCCCCAGGGAGAAGGGAGCTGCAGCTCTCTGGCAGAAGGGAGCTGCAGCTCCCTTCTTCTGGGGAAGTTGCAGCTCCCTTGTCCCGAGAGCCACAACTCCCCTGTTGGCAGAGAGCTGCAGCTCCCTTCTCTTCAGGGAGCCATGCGTGACTCCCTTCTCCTGAGCCACAGCTTCTCCCCGAGCCACGGCTCCCCTGAGCCCCAGCTCTCTTCTCCCCACCCTAGGTCGACTTAGCCAATTAGGTCGACCTAGGGCGTCCACACCAGCTTTAGGTCAACTTAACAGGTCAACTTAAGCGTTAAGTCGACTTAAAGACGGGGAGTTATTAAGTCGACTTAAGCCAAGCCAGGTGTGGATGCGGCGTTCTGTAGGTCGACTTAAGCATCCTTAAGTTGACCTAAGTTGCAAGTGTAGACATACCCTTGTGAGGGTTTATTGGGCCCAAATGAACTTATTGGGTTGCTAGGCAACCAAGCTCAGCCACAGCTAAATTCCTAGCAACTTCATGCTGTCTACTGGTAAAATAAATAGATGATAAAGCCTTGGCCAAATTCTGCTTTCATTTGCACTAGTTTAATACAGGCTTCAGTTAAAATACTTTGGATTTCCCCTGGTGAAAGTGGTAGTAAAATTTAGTCCCATGGATATATTGTAATGAAAAAGCTTAAAGAGAATGGTATAGATTCACAAAACTACTACTTCAAGGAATGTAGGTAAATAGACAAGTTTTTCATAGCAAGTTAATGCTTGCCCTCACATAGAAAGTGGAATAGGGTGAGTTCTGGTTCGTTAAGATAAGCTAAATACAATGATGATATGTCATTAGAATGATTGTCTGCTCTAAATATATATGTGCTTGCTCATTTCTGGTATGAACCACTGAAGAAATACATTGTACTAAATTGACCTTTGAGCATAAAAATTACTAGGGCTAAATTCTGCCCTTTTTTTCTAGCTATTTATCCGTCCTTAAGGTTCTAGTATAAAAATATTTAGCTGTAGGCACATAGGCTACAGTCCTGCAAATTGGTCAATGAAGGTGGGCCAGTGGAAGGGATCCACTCATGTGGATGAACTTGCAGGACTGTGGACTTTTTTTTTGTTGGTATTTATTCTGAATCAACATTATTTTGTCAATGGAATTATTACTTACGGGAATTAAGTCTTCATGTTTGAATCCTTTACATTGTTACAAATTACAAAGAACTAACACTTGTTTCTGTGAGAAAATGTATCTTCCTTTTTCTCCCTCTTTTCATATTTCATCTTTTAGTTTGTTTTTCATTTTCAAAATGTTAAGGGTATTTTCTTGTGCATAGGCATGAACATTAATATTTCAGAGAGGTTACTATAGGGTTCTCTTTGAAACAAATGGCTGAGGGTAGCAGAGGGTGAACATTTTTCCTACAGGCTTTCTCCAGCAGGATGGCCATGTATACATTTCATAGATGGGAGTATATCAAAATGAAAGCTTTATTTTGCGATTGTTGATCTCTTATTCACTAAACACTACTTCATGTCAGTGTCCACTTTCCTGCATGCTTCCTGCAAGAAATATTGCAAAAAGTCTTCATGGGGTTTTAGTCACATCATCCTAACCATGAGAAATACCAGAAGGATGTAGCCTCCTGGCTAGTGCTAAATCTGCAAGATCAATCTCAGGCTAGGTTCTTAAAGGAGCCTGACTGGATATTTAGTTTATTTCCATCATTGGCAATGATATCATGCTACAGAAGCTTCTGGTGATCATATGATCGCCAGACATGCAGTGGCATTTCTTGGTAAACACACTTCATAATTCATTGGTCTTCCATCCGAATAACATGTCTGTACCACAGAAGCCAAAACCAAACTGTTGTTGATGATAGATTCAGCAACGAATATTCTCATTGCTCAACTTATATTGCCACTTAATATGGAATAGCTGATGCAGGCAAAGAGAATAAAAAAAAGGTCTATCCACTTCTCTTCTCCCTTCATCAATGCTCACATTTCATTGCTGAACAAGAGCTGGTTTAACTGCAGTTCTATAGATCCACAGCTTCATAGCAAGCTTTATCATGATGTCCTCACGGAGTCTGGTGAAGGGCCTAAAACATGACAGCAGCTGCTCTTATACAAATGTATACATCTTTCAAGCATTGACTATAACGTTTCTCAAGTATTTGACACAAGTATTTTCACCAAATGGCTTCCATGACACTTGCAGCTAAGAGCTGGCCCATCCTTTTGAAATGTATTTGCCATATGGCACATTTAGTAAGGGTGCAGGCAGATTACTACTACTACTACTAATAAACAAAAGATATTTATCATTATTACAAAGTAGTTCATTTGCTTCACTAAGCAAGATCTGTTTCTTATTCTCAGAATGATGTGGCTCTAATATTGATTAGGGCATCTGGGCATACTAGAATGTAAATGCTATGTAATTTAGTCATATTTTTTTAGTATTAAACTACAATGAAAAGGACTTCCAGGGATGGGATACAAAAGAATGAAGAGGCAGATCTGAGGTATTTCACAGGGCTCCTGGCCAATGTTGAATAAAGCCTAAATGAAGCTCTGGAGTCTACCAGAATTTCAGGAGACAGCTAAGAAATTCTCTTTATTAGTCCAACTTCATCATGAGGGACCCATAAATGTGTCTGAATGTGGTGTATGAGTGAGATCTTTCAGACACCCCTATCATAGCAGAACAGAGCCTGGTGGCTCCAAACTGCCACTGAGTCTTTGTTCTGAACTGGCTGGCTCTTCTCCCTGTACTTGCTTGGTGGCAGAACAATCTATATATACACCAGCCTGTTAATAGTACTTTCAGACTGGCAGACCAAAGTGAACTGCTACTCGTACACTGTGAGTCTCAGAGCCTTTAAGACACAAATTCTGTTTTCACAAATACAGATATATTTTTGAACTACCGTTTTAGTTCTTGGGGTGGGAGTTATCCTGCTTAATGCAATGCTATTAGCAGGAGGGCCTAAAATGAAAAAGAATTATAACTGTAAAAGTATACTTTTGAATGATCTGTTATAGTACAGTAATAGTATTTACGCACACATGCATTCAAACAAACAAATCAACAAAATAAAGTTTCTTAGTGTTGTTGTTATTGAAAATATTTGTTTGCCAAAAACTGTTTATCATGAATTATTTTGATAACATTTTATATTTAGCAAAACAAACAAGGGGTCCTGTGGCACTTTTAAAGACTAACAAATTTATTTATCGCATGAGCTTTCGTGGAAAGAATCCCACGTAATCAGATGCATGAGGTTATTTTAATATAAACACTTTCATGAAGAATTTACAAAAAATGAAAAATGCTTCCCTTTTGAATACATAGAAAATAACTTTGCAATTTCTCACAAAAATAGCTTTCATTTACTTTTACATTTACTTTCTGTATTTACTCAATAGTATGTCGCACTCTCTAATGTTATGTGATTGTGGAATGAAAAACACTCAGGCAAATCCCTCAGCTGATGTAAATTGTAATTGAAGTCAGTGGAGTTATGACAATATGTCTCTGTCACAGAAGGCCTCTTATAGTGTGAACCCTTGGTTACTTCGTATGGGTAGTAATGATCCTATGGCACTTCTTACAGAATTAGAAACTTGTCCTGAGAACTAGATCCAGGAAATTTCCCTTCTCCTCATTGCTGTCCAGCATACTCTGTGCTGGTAGGTTGATGTTTCCATACCAAAGGCAGCTGCATTTCACCTTTATGCATATTATGTGCGCAGTGCTTTCTCTCCAGAATTCACTATTTCAAACCATACAGCTAGTGTGGGTTTGGACTGTAAACACTGAAAGCTGGGTGATGTTTAAATCGGAGGTTTCGGTTCAGCCATATACAAAATCCGGGTCATGGCTCAGATCTGGATTACTTCAACTATCAGTGTACTTGGGATGTGTCCCGGACTGGGTTTGCCGGATTATGTGGACTGGCATGAGACGCTTTGCGTAGACGGATTGCAGTCATCAGAGAAATACAAACGACACTGTGATATAAGGTCTGTGCAGCTATTCTCTAACCAGCTCAGGCTGCACCTGCACGCTGAAGCTGAGGGCTGCCTGCAACCCCAGCGCTAGGAACGAGCAAAATGAAATCTCGCGCGGACCTGAGCGCCGAGCGAGAGACAGGAAAAAGGGGCGTGGCCGCTTCTGCGGCGCTGCTGACTATTCATGAAGGCCTATCAATTATTCATGAGATAAACCCTTCGAACTGCCCGCGCGTGCGCAACAACCGCCACCGACCCTCTGCCTCCTCACTCCAACCCCGTGCCGGGGAGACACCCCGCAGGGCCTTTCTTTCCTATTGGCTCCCGTTCGGTTGCCGCGCTCTCATTGGTTCACCGGGCCGGTTGTGCCCCGCGATTGGTGGGCGGCGCCGGAGGGTTGGCTGGGAGCGCGCTGGGGTTGGCTGCCCGCCGCCTGCCGGTGCTGTAGTGAGTCGCGGGGTGGGGTGCGGATGTAAACACCGGACAATGGCGTAAGCAATGGGGGGGCTCTGCTGTCTCTGTGCAGAGGGGGGCGGCTGGGTCCGGCGGTGGGGGGAGAGTCTGACAGGTGAGTGGGGGCGGGCGGGGCCCGGCGAGCTGCCTGGACCCGTCTTGGCTGAAGGGGCGGGCGAGACTTGCCCCACGGGGGTCCCGTAGCTGGTGTCCGAGCAGCCCCGTGCAGGCGGCTGGACAGCTCGGGGAAGGCTTTGTTTCTTAGTGCCCCTCCCCCCCCGAAGATTTCTATTGCCCCCATTCTGGCTGTCCTGCAAACTTGGGGGCAAACTCGCCTCCCCCGGGTGTCCTCGGTGGTGCTCCTTCACGGAGGTGACACTAATAGTAGCCTGGTCAGTTTCACTCCGTGCGCTCTGGCTGCTTCACTCCTGGCCCGTGCTGAGCAGACAATGAAACTGACCCGGCCTGACATCAGAGGCAGTGCTGTGCTGCTCTCGCTGGTGCACAGGTATGCCGTGCGTAGCGAGACACTCCCTTTAGAAGAAGCTTTAAACAGGGCGTGATAAATCTCTCGATCATAAAGCTAGCTGTGACCTTAGCTTCATGTATCAATGGTTCACAGTCGTGAAAACAAGATGCGATAAAACTGGATTGAGACTCAGGTGTAGGACTAATGAGATGGGAGGTTGTTGGTGTAGCTGGTGAAGGGGTGTGTGTAGGAACAAGCACCAAGAAGATCCATCCTTACAAGATTGTCGGCATGCATGGCTGCCTGGGAACACGTGGGATTCCTGTGCTGAATTTGTGCTAGTGAACATCACATTTTATTGTACGTCAGCTAGCTCTGCTATGTAACCTATACAACCAAGCCATAGTAAAAACAAAGTAAATGTGAATTAAAATAGTTACTGATGTATTGACACCCCCCCCCACTATTTCAAATACTAATTAAGATGGCATATAAACTAACCCTTAAAAGAATATTAGCATTATTGGAAATTAGTAACTACAGAGCTTTCTTTTTGGGAGATAAGGTTTTAGGGCTATGTGCACCTTTGACTTGTAGAAGTGAAAAGACATAAAATCCAAAATGTAGAATGAAGAGCTCCTCCTCTGTGACATGCCCTTCTGTATAAGTTCTGTAAAGTATCAGGATTTCTTGACCATTTGGGGATAGAGATGGGGAATGGCCATTTTCAGTTGCATATTCCTTTACGTATCCTACAGTAGTTCAAGAGAAAACTCCCACAAAGTCTTCTCTGTAGACCTCTTGTGCAGCCATAGAAGGAGATCTAGCACAGCCCCTGTTGGATCTGTCTACTCTGGGTTTATGAGCCTACATCCCTTTCTTCTATATGCTATGCCGTATATACTGTTCTAGAACTATCAGTATCAGAGATTGTTCACTTAATGAATGATATATTCAGGTAGCCTTTAAAAAAAACACCCAAATCCCATAATTTTTTAATTTGTCTTAAGATCTTATTGAAATAGTTCTGTTTCATGCTAACAAAAATGTTCCTAATAGTATTTTGAATGTTAGTTCTTTAGCCCTATACTAGAAGCATATCTTGAAAGACTAGTTATCCAGTATCTTAACACTGAAAGACTAATAATAGTTCATATATGAATTTTGTTTCTCATTTTAGGAATGCCTCAGTTGTTAAAAGAAGCAGGCCCAGAATTCTACTCAGAAAACTATTTTTGGACTGAATAGAACAGTGAGTAATCACTTATGGCCTATAATTCACCATATTACAGAGAGAAAGGTACCTTGTTACATGTGCTCCATAGCACACTCAACCTAAGGATTGTGGCATGACCTTTGCATTTCGTAGCACTGAAATATTGCAGATTAGAGAGAGATTTAAAAAATTGAATTTTTTAATGGATTGTGGAAATCTGGAAACAGTAATTACGGTATCCCCTTTGCTATTTAATTTGCTATTAACTTTAGTTTTTTGCTTCATTACTCTTAAATTTTCATTGTGCTTCATAATTGTGTATTTAAAATGTGTAACTCTGTTACATAAATTGCTGGATTGAAAGCTGAAGGTTTTAATAGTTGAGCAGGGGAGAACTAGATCTCGTGGCATCTGGTAATAATGTGGAGAGGCAGTACTGAGTGACAAGCACATTAACAGGATGTTCAAATGATCACTGGGAAAATGGTTGAATGTTAAGGTACCAATCCAGCACTTAGCTGCATGTGGTCATACAGGATCAAATTTGCGTAATTAGGCCTTGATCCTGTAAATAGTTACACATGTGTTTAACTTTATCCCCAGTGAGCGATCTGACTGAAATAAACTGACGTGTGTGAAGTTATATGTGGGTATAAATCTTGGCTGGATCAGGGACTAAGATTTCTAAATTGTTCATCTAAGTGAGGGGTAGAAGCAGTTCACCCCTCTTGGATATATGTAGGATGACTGCAGACTTGGGTGGACATTTTGTATGTCTACATTTAAGTCACTTGTGGAAGCTGCCTTTTTCAGACATAAAGGCTGGATGCTCAATGGCTTTCTTTTTTAAGAGCTTGGCTTTTGCAGCAGATTTCACAGAAGCATAGAGTATGCAGGGCTCTCATTGTGATGATGTCTGCATTGCTCATGGAGTTTGGGTAGGAATTTTAGAACTTTAAATGCTTTCCTCTGAGGTAAAGAGCAATGAATTGTGTAGAAAATTTTCAATAAATTACAGTATTGCCAAACCAACCATTTAAAAAAAAAATGAGACTGGAAACAAAGAATCAAGATTTTTTTTAAAAAAGGGCAGTGTCTTTTTATTTGCCTTCTTGTGTTCTAAACATTTGGGGGGGGGGGGGGGGGGGGGGGGGGCGGGTTGTTTTTGTTTCAGGATTTTTGCTGAAACCTTAAGAGTTGGAAACTTGACTTCTTTTCTTTTTTAAACAAAATCTGAGATTTTCACATAATCATAATTCTGGGATCTGAGGCTTTGAGAAAAAAAAACAGATAGCATGAGATTCATTATAGAATTATGAGAGTTAGTAACATCACATTCTTTCTAGTGACAAGAAGAGAGGTTTGTATTAGATTGGATAAAAACTACTATCTAATTCAGAATGGTAAGGAATAAGAGCTCTTTAAAAGAGTGCACATTTGTTACAGGATCTAGATTGATAGATTCTTTCAAGTACCTGAAGACAACAATATAGATTATTCCTAGAGAATTTCATAAAAGAAATCAGTTGTAAATAGATGTTTTTATTAATTTTTTGAAAAAATACAACATTTTTGGCATGTTAGCCCATGAAACAAGCAGCATTGTGCTAGCTCATGAGAGCCTGACAGTGAAACTGACTAGTTTAGTTTCATTGTGCAAACTGAGTGAAATGTGGAAAGTAAACAATTTTAACAGCTGCAGGTAAGATAGATATTTTTAAAATACAATTTGCTTTCTATGTATTAAGTTGGGTCTAGTAATAGGTAAAGATATTCTGAATATACGTAGTTTTCTTTGTTGACAGATTCAGTTTTTTCCAACAATGAAAATAGTTCAACCAAGTCCCAAAAATCCCTCTCTCCAAAACAAATATGAGACATTGCCAAAACAATACATTGTTTCCTCTGCAGTCTCTATAGTAGCTCAACAAACATATCCTCTTCCCTGTTTAGAGTTATGTTGGTGTTGTGAATGGCACACAAAGGAAGTAAACAAATATGTAAAATGTCAAGTACTATTGAGAAACTTGGAAAATAATTGGTATTGCTGTATAGAAGAGAATGAAATCTCTACGAAACTTCTCCCGCCCTAGGTTATTAAAGAAATAATATTAAAAATAAATTTATAGAAAACAAAAAGAAATATAACAAGGTAGTTTTCTTTGAAGGAGGAACTTACCAACAATAGTACATGGAAAAAAATTTCTAGTAAGTTTTACACAGAGAACTTGACTCCTGCTTTTTAAAGCTGTCTTTTTGTGCTATATAAATATAACTCTAAATGAATTTAAACGGGTTAATACACATCAAACAACATGTGATTTACTACCTTTCTGCAGCTACGGACATGATTAACTATTATTAATTCATGATGTTCTAATGTATGTATGCTGCAGGACAGATTTCAGTGAATTTTTTCTGCATGGCAGTGACTTCCTTATTCAGATCCTAAAACATAAACTAAATTGTGTATTTATTTTTAAGTGTAGCTTTAACAAGAAATAAGAAAATCTTGTAGAAGAGCCACATCTAATGAACAATGTGTTTTGCATTTTATTTGAAACACTGTTTGTTCTTGAATTTGTGATTCTTGTGAAAAAAGTGACAAATTGTTAGTCACCATAGATTTAGCTATTCAGGAATAATGCATTATGGTAAAATTGATCAGCCCGGTTTCTAGAGAGGAACTAGAAGCAGTCTAGAGAGACTCCATAACTAATTGTGATTTACTTATAACCACGTTGATAGTGAACTCATTTTCCTTAAATTGGATTGTTTTCAATGCATATAAGGCCAAGTTTGGTTAGTACCGTCACCTCGGAAGAATCTAAACTTTCGTTTAAAAGAAAAAAAAATCCTTTCAACTCCTAGGGTGGTGAACAGAACTTACTGAGATCTTGTCCAAATAAAAAGCTATGCTGTTTAACTAATGTCTGTTTAAAAACAGTTTCAGCTAAGCCAATGCAAATCCCTGTGGGCATATATTCACTTCAGTTTAAAACTGGTAATATGAATTTATGAACAAAAACTACAGTGATCTACATCATGTTTGAAGTAATATGTGTACACACCAGTTGAACTAAATTTATTTTAAACACACCTTTAGTTATGCTGGTACAGCTTTGTGTCCATGTCCTAGGATCTACTACAGTGTGGAGATGAGACAGTAGAACTTGAGGAACGGTGCCCATTGGAGAATTCTTATGCTCTTTCCTAGTTGTCTTGATTGAGGCTATAAAAGAGGATGTAGTGGAGTGACTCAGTTCCTTCCAGCAGTGATGAATTAGGTCTGGATTCTTCATTTAGATAGCGCCAAGCTAGTGGTTTAGTTTTAGATAGTTACTATTGTATGTAGTTATTTAATATAGAGTTTGATTTTTATTAGTGAGTTTTTAATAATTGATTCCACTGTGAAAGAAAGCCTTATAGAGGAACCGAAGATTGAAAAGCTTGGTATTAAATACTGTGTTTCCATTGTTACATGTATGCTGTGATTTGCCTTCTTCAGTAAAGAACATTTGCCCTTCAAGTGTTCTGTCTATAGCATCTCAGAGTAAGGAAGGAGAACCAAATGAGGCTATAGGTTTTACTCCTTGGAGTCACTAGCAAAAAAATCTGTTGGATTAGAGGCTGCTATCACTTCTGTGAAGCTGCATATATTGATTTAGATGTGAGTGACATCTGTAGAAAAGACTAAACAAAAACATAAGATGCCATTGTGGTTCTGCCATCTTCTTGAGTTCTATCTGCTAAGATGCCTAGAAAAAATCCTGAGTTTATGGATCCAAAATGAAAAAGAGAGAAACATCAGTGGAGATAGCCTCTGTGAGAGGAACTAATCCATGAATGTGAATCTCTTCTGATCTTGGAACATCTGAGCTGGTTAATTGTATGTAAAGACTCTCTGAGAGTAGAGCAAAATATCATCTGAGAGTAGTAATAGATCTAGTTACAATTCTGGTTTCTAGAGAATCTGAACCAATCATTAAATCAAAGGATCTGAATCTATCATGAAGACAAAGGAGGTGCAAACATAGTGTTGATTCCAATCTTTTTACCCAAATTCCCATTACTGTATAGCTCGGATCGATCACTTGGCTCCAAGGCCACTTCTTGCTCAGATCCAGGGAGCAAAGAAATAAGAAAAATATGACCTCTGGAGTCCTGCACAGAAAGATGAGTGCAGGAGCAAAGTGCTTCACTTCAACAACCACCTTCTGTAAGTTCATCAGGCTCTCCTGGTAAGCTGCTTTCACCAGTAGTAGGACTGGTAGTATTTGCCTCAAGGGTCGCTTCTGAATGGCAGGCACAGTCTTCATTAGTTCTGCCCTTAAAAAGAAAACATTCTGGCTCTCATCCATTCTCAGAGAATGCCTACTATGGTCTACGTTATGAATCAGATACAGCTGTGGACTACTCGCTAGACTGGCATATGCCTCCGTGGCCCCATCCTGTTACTTGGATCCACAGTACATACATTTCTGTGAACAGCTACATTCTTCTCCAGCACATTTGGTGGCCATTCATATCCATCTGAAGACACTGGGTCCATAGACAAAACTTAAGGAGTAGGGAATTCAGTTGTCTTCTTTGAGGAAGAACAAATACATTGTTTCATAGTTATTTCAAGAGAGAGATCCTGAAACTGACAATCAAATGTCTCTTGATGAAAATTTGGGAGAGTCCTTAGCACCTAATCTCTTTGATTCTTGGTTCTTGGGCAAGGAATTGCTGCCACTATTAGATGGACTTTTGCAGCCTGCAGAGTTAATTTGGATGAGTCTAGTTCTGTTCAGTCAATGTCCAGCAAGTCAGACAAATTATATCATTTACTCTGAGGGGATTTATTTCTAGACTTGCCTAGCACAAATGTCCATAGTAGTTGAAGTCTCAGTTCTGTCTGAAAGTAGTTTAGTGCAGTCCACTCCCTGAAATAAAGATGGGAAGAAAATTAATTTGGGAAGAAAAGCATTCTCCACTATTGAGTAGTGAATGATCAAGCTGTAATGACATGAGTGTGGAGATAATCCCAAGCTAGGAGGGATTGCAAGTGCTCTGGAGGAGAGGATTAAAATCCAAAATGATGTGTCAAATTGGAGGACGGTCTGAAGTAAATAATATGAAATTCAGTAAGGACGAATGCAGAGTACTTCACTGGTGAAGGAACTATCAGTTGCCCACGTACAAAATGAGGAAGTGATTGCCTAGGAAGGAGAACTGTTGAAAGGGATTGGGGGGCGTGGGCATAGTGCATCACAAGCTTAGTGCATCAGTGACGCATTGTTGCAGGAAAAAAACAAACATAATTCTGAAATGTGTTAGCAAGAATAAGGGAGACATGAGCAGCAATTCAACTTTGTACCCCATGCTGATTAGGCCTCAACTGGAGTATTGTGTGTGGAGTATGTGCCTGGGTGGCACATTTCAGAAATCTGTGGACTTTGAAGAAAGTCCAGAGAATAATAACAAAAAAAAATGATTAGAAGTGTAGAAAATTTGATTGAAAAATTGGGTTTGGTTAGTTAGCAGAAAGGAAGACTGAGGAGGGGGAACGATAACAATTTTCAAGTACATAAAAATTTGTTAACCGCTTGTCCTATCCTAAGAAGCAATGATCTTAAATTACAGCATGGGTGGTTGGACATTAGGAAAAACTTCCTAACTGTAGCTAAGCTCTGGAATAAATTGCCTATGGAGGTTGTGGAATCTCCATCATTGGAGATTTTAAAAAGCAGGTTAACATGTCAGGATGGTCAAGATAATTCTTAGTTCTGCCATGAGATCAGGGAACTAGGCTAGAAGACCTCCCAAGGTCTCTTCCAGCCCTGTTATTCTGTGTTGCCATCTTTGGGAGAATATGGCAGTGTTTAGTGAAGTGTTTCTAGATGAAGAGAGGAAACCTTCAAATGCCGCTGTTATGGAGGGCTAGTAAGCAGCAAAACATACTTTAAGAGCATCTTTTAAGTCTTTAATTTTGGCATGTAGAATGATAGTTTCTATGCTTGTCTTAAATCTTCAGGACTGCTCCCAGGAACAAAAGCTAAGGTAGAAGATCTTCATTTTGAATGAGAAGTTCTATTCAGTACCAGAACTAATGAGTTTCTGAAGAAGATGGAGACTAGTTCTACTATCATTTCTTTTTTGGCATTTATCAATAGCCTAGGAGAAGACATTTAGTGACCAAGAACAACAGCATCCTCCCTTCCTTCCTCAATTTTATTATAAGCAGTATCCTCCTAGGTGGCTTTTTTTCATCAAAAGAGTAGCTTCAAAAGAGGCAAACAAACATCCTTGAAAGCTAGATTGTTGAGCTTAGGTTAGAAGTTTGACATGCTACCAAACAGCTGCGATAAAGATTCACTCCCCTCTGTATGGAGACTACCTATATCATTTTTTCCCTTAGCTGGACTTCCATAATCATACACAGATGGGTTTCATAGTTCATTTGCAGTGGGTATTTAATCAACTTGAAAACTTGGCAATGGTTAGGCTACTAATGTGCCGAATGTGCCTATCCGTCTGTCTGTATCCATCTGTTGTCTCTTGTCTTATATTTAGGTATTGTAAGTTCTTTGGGGCAGGGATTGTTTTTGTTCTGTGTTTGTACAGTACTTAGCACTATGGGGGTCTGGTCCATGACTGAGGCGCCTAGGCAGTATGATAACACATATAATATGTAATCCCTTCAGAAATTTGGATTTCATGATAAACTACAAGCCATTTTTGCCATCTACCCAGGGAATCCCCTTTATAAGGGCTGTTTTAGATTCTTGGATAAGCAGAGCTCTTTTGCTAGATTTCCATGCATAACGCTAGCAATAGAAATTCTGCACTTAAGGTTTAGCTCAATCTTGTGAAAATGTTAGCTTCAGCATACGTCACTGAAGTACGCACATACAGAGGCGGCCTTAGGCTATCTGGGGCCCTAGGCGAAGGCCCATTGTGGGGCCCCCTACAAGGCCTAAGCCCCGAGCCGGTCCCTGAGGCAGACCGCACCGGCCCCCGAGCCGGCCCCCGCACCCTGAGCCAGCCCCTGCACCCAGAGCCAGCCCTCGTGTCGGACCCTGGGCCCCCACGCCAGGTTCCGGGACCCTGACCAGGGCCGCGCCGGCTCCCGAACCCCAGGCCAGCCCCTGTGCCAGCCCCCAGACCCCTGAACAGGTCCACACTGGCTCCCAGGCCCCTAAGCCGCCCTGCGCCGGCTGCCGGGCCCCGAGCCGGCCCCCGTGCTGGTCCCCAGGCTCCCAAGCTGGCCCTTGGGCCCCCGAACAGGGCCGCGCCGGCTCCAAGATCCCCGGGCCCTGATCCAGTCCCCAGCCCCCAAACCAGCTCCCCCCACAGCACTTACCTTGCTGTGGAGGCGGGGACTGGGGGGAGCAGGGAATCGCGGCCAGCAGGAGGGAGCCTGGAGCCGCGGCAGGGGGCTCTTGTGGCCCCAGCCCTCAGGCCATGCTGGGGGGCAGGGCCAGCAGAGGGAAGCCTGAGCAGCGCTGCTGCCACTCAGGATTATCACGCGTGCCGGGGGTTGCTGAAATGTTCCCTCTAAAGTTTGGCGGCTTATGTGCAAAATTTTCAAGCCGTGTGCAAAACTTTTTCTGAATAAAATTTTTGTGTAAACTCACACGACAGAAATTATAGGCATTAATTGAAGTTAAAGTGATTGTAAATAGAATTAATTAATTAATTGCGTTTAATTGAATTTGAATGAATTTTGAATTGAAATTTAATTTTTAGAAAGGTTTTTATTTAAAATTAATTTTTTAAAAGATTTTTTTAAATAAAGAGAAGGAAGGAAGAGAAAGGAGGAGGGAGGGAGGAAGAAGAAAGAAGGAAGACAAAGAAGGAAAGAAGAGAAAAAGAAAAAAGGGACAGAGAAAGAAAGGAAAAAAGGAAAGAAGGAAAGAGGAGAAAGAGGGAAAGAAAAAGAAGGAAGAGAAAGGAAGAAAAAAGAAGGAAGGAAGAGAAAGAAATGGAAGGAAGAGAAAGAAAGGCAAAGAAAAAGGAAGGAAGCGAAAGAAGGAAAGAAAAAGGAAGAAAGAGAAGGAAAAGAGAGAAAGAAGCTGAGGCCGCTGGCGGGGGGGACCCGACCGTGGCTCCAGGAAGCCCCTGGCAGGGTGGTGCAGACCCTGGCCCCGGAGGCCGATTCCGGCCCCGTGGCGGGAGGCTGACGCCGTCGGTGCAGCAGAGCTGGCCCTGGCCGTCGAGCTGGCTGGCGGGTGGGAGCCCGGGAGCCCGCGCCGGTCGCAGCCCCCCCGCTGCCCCAGCTGCATGGGGCAGGCAGGCAGGCAGGCCTGCGCTCCTGCCCCGGCCCTGAGCCTGCCTGTTCCGCCCTGGGGGGCGGGGAGGACCAGCCCAGAGGCCGGGCGCAGGCCGGATCTGCTGCGGCAAAGCCGCAGCCCCAGGGGTTTGGAGGGGGTGGCGGGGACTGCTGGGCTGCATGGGAGACCCTTAGTGCTGCGCGGGGGGTGTGACGGCTGCTGTGCGGCCGCACACCCACGCAGCTTAGAGGGAACATAATGCTGAGCCCTGTTAGGGGAGCAGGCGACCGACCCAGACGGGGCCCCTTACTGCTCGGGGCCCTAGGCGGCCACCTGCCTCGCCTACCCCAAAAGCCGCCTCTGCGCACATAGCAAAATTAGAACTTTGACATCGGTTGTCTGTCAGGTACAGATAAAGTGTGGACAATATGAATTGAAAATTTTTTCATCTAAAAAGGGTTACTAATATCTTTAGGGTGGTGAACTTAGCCTTAAAGGGGTATTATGCAATTCTGTTCCATTCATAAGTTAGAACAGATGTAATCGATATAATGTGGGGCACTTCTTATGCGAAGTTCATGGCTTGGGTTCATTAGAACTCTCCAGAGACGTTATATGTAAATCTTCTGGAACTCAAAGTAATGTGTTTGGCATTAAGAACATTCTGATCTCCTCTATCTAGCAAAAGTAATTCAGGTAATTATGGACAATCCCACCTTGTTGTTCTATAGCAGTGGTTCTCAACCTGTGGGTCGGGACCCCTTTGGGGGGTCGAACGACCCTTTCACAGGGGTCGCCTAAGACCATCAGAAAACACATATATAAATAATTTTGTGGTTGGGGGTCACCACAACATGAGGAACTGTATTAAAGGGTTGCGGCATTAGGAAGGTTGAGAACCACTTTTCTATAGAAACATGCAAGGAAGTGTACAGTCTTTGCAAGGAAACAAGGAAGTTATGTAGTGGTGTATTCTTCATGGTGCATACCCATAGGTGATACACCTAGCAGGAAAGAACAACAGTTTGGTAAGCCAGCTAACTAGCATTGCATTAGACAACTGCAAAAAGTCACCGGAGACATCAGTAATATAAGTAGGCTTCATGTGTTTGGGGCACCTGCAGGTAATCTTTGCAACCAAGTAGAATGTGAAATGTTGGTGATTTTTGTTCCAGAGCAGGGAGAGACAGGCATTTGATTTTTGGACATGTTCCTCCTATCATGGAGCCAAAGTCTTCTGTATGCCTTCCTTTCTCTTTCCTCAATACAGAGAGAAATATGAAAAAAACAAAACAGGACATGGCAGAGAGAACTAATATCACCTAGTTTTGGCACAGACAGTAATGGATGACAGACCCGCTACAGCTCTCAGCAGGGATCTACAAAACACTACCTGTGTCCAGTTTGCTGATTCAACATGACACTCAAGTATATCATCCGCACTCAGGCTGCCTTCATCTCATGGGGTGCGTCTACACTGGCAAGTTAGGTCGATTTAAGGAGGCTTATGTTGACCTAAACAAAGCCACGTCCACGCTGGGCTTTTATTAAGTCGACTTAAGCCCTTCCTTAAGTCGACTTAATAACACCTCCTCTGAAGTTGACTTAAACTTTAAATCGACTTCAAGCCAGTGTGGACGGGGATTAGTGCTAAGTTGACTTAAAGTATTGCCATTCTGTTAGGTTGACTTAAGGTCAACTTTAAGTCGACTTAACTTTGCCAGTGTAGACATAGCCATTGGTGTGGGCAACAGGTTTTTAACAGATCTAAAACTATCCTACCTTGTTTGCTGGTCAAATGTTTCGGCCAACTCTAGAAAAGAATCTAATTTAAAATGGAACAGGCTCACGACTTTGGACAGACAGTAACAAATCCTCTGTGACTGCCTCAATCCAATGTGTACTTGAGTATTTGCTCCAGATTAAAAAATCAAGTCTATCCCTTGCTTTGATTGAAGTCCATCTTTCGACCATATCAGCCTTTAACTTTCACGGATAATAAATCAATGTTTGCTCATGAGAAAGTTGAGAGATTTTTAAGGGGACTTAAACTTTTAACAGTTGGGTAAATGTTCAGTGTCCACTTGGGACCTTTAAATTTAGTTCTCCCACATTTAAATAAATTTTCATTTGAATTTGTAGGAGACTTCTTTTATTCCATTTATTTATAAAAACAGTAGTTGCATCTGCAGTCATCCACATAATGATCAAGTGTGTTACAGGCATTTATGATAGATCCACAATTTATACTCATTCACAAGGATGTAATTGTTTTATGTCTGCATCCTAAATTTTTCCCTAAATCTTTTACAGAACCTCATATTAATCACATATAATCTTATTGTGTTCTTTCCTAAGCCTAATGCACATAACGTGGAAAATTGCATTGCATACTCAAGATATATATTGAGAGCCTTGCCTTCCTGTGGAGATAGGACTAAGGAATTCAGGCATTCACCGGAACTGCCTTGTATGCTGACAAGAAAAAGAGACAAATGATTTTCTTTTTGTTCAAATTGGTATTCAGATGGATCAAATTTAACATTCCAGAAACTAACATAACTCCAGTTCTTTCCAAAGGGACAGGATCCCCCTGTGATAGGGCTAATGGAGCTTCAGCAGCATTCTAGTTATAAAACTGCTCCTTAGTGTTCCATTTACAAACCATTACTTTCTGGACTTCATGTTCAGTTCTGATGTTTAATTTGGCAAGTCAGTATTTCGGTACCGCTTCAGTTAATGCTCCTCATCCTTCCTTTTCTTCTGTACTTTGCAGCTTGCCAGTCTGTCCCAGGAGTTGGACTAGGCAACGGCCACTGGAAGAATAAATGGAGGTTACTTGCTTGTAACTAGAGTTCTCAGAGATGGATTATTGATATTCACTCTCTTGGGATCCACTGGCTGTGTGTGGCTCAGGGTGCATCTACATACTCGTGAAAGACATGTGCAGTATAATGTACATGCCCATGTAGCCCCCTTAGCATGGATCTAAATAGCAGTGTTTATGGTGAGGCACAGTTTAGGAGAATAAAGACATGCCTGGAGTGCAGGAGGGTATTCATGTGACTATATCCCTGTGTGGCTTTCTACTTGCTCTGGCTGTGCCTCCCTTGCTGTGCTATTGTCCTGCTGCTGGATTCTTTCCCTGTGGCAGAAAAAGATTCTGACCATAGGGGGAGGCCGCAGGGAAAGGCTGTGCCAGTTCTCTGCTGCTGGAGCCCTACCCTCCATGGGAAAAGAATACAGTAGTGGGGAAAGACTGTGGCCATGGCTGAGCCTTTCCCTGTTGCCTCCTCTTGGTTAGAGCCTTTCACGGACACGTGTAGATACGCAGCCCAGTGTGGCCTTAGTGCGTTTTTCACCTCGGTTTGTAGCACCATGTACACTGCCCCCAGTGTAGAAGTAGCCTCAGATGGTAGGACCGTACAAGCAGTGTCTGTTGGAGTGCTCTTACATATCATCATTGTCTCTCCAGTCATGGTTCCCCAAATGTTCTAAGACAAGGCTATCCAATGGAGTGTGCACTTTGACTGCCTCAGTTCTTTCCCACCGGTACCTCAGTTATGGGTTATAATATGGGGAAGGAGGATGTGAATGGGACTACGCTGAGGCTGCTTGAAAGAGAAACAGAAGTTAGTTGTCAACAGAGTTCTTCATGATGGACTCTGCATCATTCCCAGTCCATGCCCAGCTTCCCCTTTTCCTAGGATCCTTAAATATAGCTCAAAGCTGAGGAGGTGGTGGAACGGAACTGAGGTGGCTCAGGCACTTCCCTGTAATACATTCAGGAGCAGGGAGGGAAGAGGTAAAGGAGGTATGAGTGTGCTCTTGTGGGTGCTGATAGTTAGGTTCCATGCTCGGAGCTGCACCTCACCAGGCAGCAGGGGGGTAAATATGCAGAGTCCATCTCTAAGATGGAGTAACCTCTAGTAACCTCTATTTATTCATGTTCTCAGTGCAGCCTGGGCAGCTCGTAGTTAACATATCTAGATAGAACTCATTGGGGCAGAGGCCACTTGCCTTTTTTTTTCAGTAATCGGACTGAACTAGTTACATTTTGGATGCCGATAAATAATTTGTGAGCATAGTAGGCTTATTTTGGCTGAGTTGCACCTTTCAATGGTGGTATAGTGGTGTTACGGCTCATTTGTTTTTCCCACTGTCTTATCTGACTCATTTGTGTCATCAGCTGGATCTTGGGTTTTTAGTAGAAACTGCTGGAGACTAAGTGAAAGGAAGAGGTTGAATGGGTAGAAAACTAAAACTGCCTCTTTTTTCGTTTTCCTTAAGAAGCTTACTATGTCCTTTACACCCTATGGTAAAAGGAGCCATATCGTGAAATGCTCATGTAAAGCCTCCTTGCAGCTTATGTAAATGAAGAGACACTACTAGATAAATGCCACTAAATGTAATCTGGTATGATAAGTGTTGCAAAATTACAGATTGCTATGCTGCATTTTAACTTTTTCATAATCGCTGTAAGAGTTGGGAGTTATCTGTCAGTATAAAGTACTTAGTTAAAGGGTGGAGAGGTAACCTTGTCATTTACTTAAAAGAAATTCTTTGTGTTTCCCTTTGAGAAACTGGGAGCAAACTGTCCGTTAAAACGCAATTTTTATGTTTATTTTGGGAATGACCTAGTAACTGTGATTTCCCAGTTTACTATTGGGGTATGTCTACGTTACAAGCACTGCAGCTATGCTGCCATAGCATTGTAATGTAGACACCTACTACATGGACAGAAGGGGTTTTTCTGACACTGTACTAAACCCACCCCTTCAAGAGACAGATCTAGACTGAGTTGTTTCTTGCTTTGCTTCAGCTGCCTGTGGTTGTGCTAAACAACACTAGTCCAGTGATGAAGGATGCTGGGAAGTATTGTTTGTGATTGTAATCCCACTCTAGGGGCAGATGCTACAAAGCGTTTTGCAGCCCGCTTTCTTCTTCCTTTCTAGAGAATGAGCATTACTGCTGTGGCATTCTCGGCTGCCACCAATGTGATATCAATAATAAATATTGAATCTTGATCTTCAAAGGTAGCTTTATGTGTGTTTGTGCTGCCAGCCAAGCAATTTGGTGGGTTTCTGTTCTTTTTGTCATATTTGTGTAGCAACAAATGCTCTCTAAATGTCATGTGGATTTATATTCATTTAGGCAGAGTAGTCACTTTTGCAGTTAACAATATTAGCGCCTCAGATCAATGAGCTTAAAACAAGGTTTTCTTTTGGCAATGACTAATGTCTTTTCCACAAAAGTGACTAACACAGCTAATTTTAGGTAACTTGCCAAGACAAATTTTCATCCATAAATTGCTAGTTAATAGTTTGAATTTGGAAACTGGATGAGGGTGAAATACATCTCAACAAGACTGAGTTCTGTTAGTGCTAGAAAGTGAAAAAGGAGAGTACCTGCTTAATGCCAACACATTTTCAGCCAATGAAACACATTTTTAACCAAAAGAGCAAGTCTAGAATTTTTAATTGGTACCCAATATCCCTCTCCATCCTTCCTATTCCTAGTAGAGCTGTATCTTAATTTTGCATCCAGTGATGATGGGGAAATCCAAAAAATTCATAATGATAGAGACTCCATTGATCAAAAAACCACTTTTACACTGAGCATTCTTAAAGGCCTGTGTTGTGTTGTACTGAAGTAAGCACACAAGCTTCTGGTTTAGTAGGACTTGCGGTGCTCTAATTAGCCGTTTTAATCTTTCAAATCCATCTGTTGATGATGGACTTGCATGCCTATTAGACCATGTGGATTTCTTACAGAGAAAGCAGTTGGGCATTGTGGAAATTGCCTGAGTGCACATTTCATCAGCAAAATCATAAATTGCCTGAAAGTGGTGTTGCAGCAGAGATTCTTCTAATGAATCTTTTGATTTCCCCACCCCTCCACCTCATGCACACCATGTTTTGTAACTTTTTAGGCAGAAACAAACATAAATGCCAGAAATTCAAATTCATATGAGCTGAGAACAAGGAACGATTAGATCTGTACAATTGATTGACTCTATCAGTTTGGGCATTGAAATGTAGAAATACAACTTGATGCTCAGAATAACCACACTGGATTTTATTTTATTTATTTATTTATTTTCTAAAGCTTTAACTGAAATGGTTAGCAATTTCCATAAACAAGATTAGGGAAAAGTGGTCGTCCTCCCCCTCCGCCTGCCGTTCTCCCCCCCTCCCCCCCTGAAAATTGCAATAGTTTTATTGAGAAGCTTCTATGCCTACATTTTTTGGAACAAGGGCTTGAGATCTGGAGAAGCATAGCTGGAGGGGCCATCCTAACATCTGGGATATATCTCTTGCAATTGCTATGAAAATCCAGCCAAATTTGGTCAAGGTTAAAAGTTTCTGGATATAGTAGGTTGCACATGCTCAGTACAGGTTGTTAGAAGCTGGCAGTTAAATTCCCTGAAGATTGTGTCTGCATGGAGTATGCTCCAGAACTACACAGTTCCTTCCTATGTGCTGATTGCACTGTGCATGTACCACTGAGACACATTCTGTTGTTTTGCTTCTTAAAAATGTAGGAAATGATACACAATGTTAATGCTGCAGAATCAGGAAATGCCAGAATTAAAGTTGCCTGTGTACTTTTTAATTCAGTCCTCTTGTGCATACGCATTATGATGCAGCCTTTAGTTACGTAGTCATGTACTGTGTTTTCTTAACCCCTGCCTTATTCAGTGCATATGGTGGACCTGCTTTGGGAATGAATTTAGGATTGTTTCTGTTGGACTCTGGCTTTTTATGTTGGAGATATTGGAAGGTGCGTAGTGAATATTGTAGGGAACAGTAGGAAGAGAATGACTGATCTTCTGGCTGAGGTAGGTCAAGGCTGTCATGAAGAACTGAATTCTGTCCCTTCCTCCGCCACAGTGTGTCACTAGGCAAGTCATATAAACCATAAATTTTCACAGGTGGCCACTAACTCTGTGTTCCTCATTTTCAGTTTGCTCAATACAAGACAGCTGGAGCAAATGCAGAATGGTGGTATACCTTCACACTTGAAATTGAAATCAACTGGGGGTTTGCTTTGTATATAGGAAGTGCTAGAAAATGGTCAGAACCCTGTAAAATCAGGGTAAAATTGATGAGTAATTTTGGCCTTAATTTCTGTATGCCTCAGTTCTCCCATTTGCTAAATGGGGATAACCCCACTTCTCAGGGATGTTGTGTAAACAAATTCATTTATGTTAGTGAAACACCCTGTTGCTATGGTTAATGTGCCAGAGAAACACTGAAGAGGATATTCATTTTGTATTCAATGTAGGGTTTGTATGGTATGTGCTAATTAAGGCTGGAGGCCTTATGTAGTGATTGGGCATTTTAAAAAAAAGTTACTACCCATTCAAGAAACATCATTAATCTTGTGCACTGAATAAAAAAATAGTATGTTTGTGTAATTAAAGGCTGTATCTCTATGCATGCATACATACAAAAGGGCCAAATTAAGGTTGCACAGGCAATCTTACTTCCGGCATTTCCTAATGTTTGAGCACTTGACTCAGAACTCAGAAGACTACAAAGCTTACAAATTTAGGAGTGAATGTTATGTAACATATGTTTGAAGTGTACCATACTCTTGAAATTCCCCTCCCCCAAGAGTCTAACCAGGAGATGAGTATTGAAATTAAGTTGCCATGAGAAACCATAGTGCTCCTTGAGGATTGCTTCTGCTGAAATGTTGTTGGGGAATTTACAGTAGTTTTAAATCTGCAGTATATATATTTTTTTTAAAATCAAACTAAAAGTACACACATGTAAGGGAGTACATCACAACCAACCGATATCTTTTTGCAGAGGACATGCAAATTAAGCTAGTTGCTGTACTAAAGAAGCTGAAGAAATAAGGTCTTTCTGCTTCATTGGAGGGGTCTCTGGGTTGAACTTTATATGTATTTTTTTGGTTAAATGATCTTTGTGTCCTTTTATTGCATGATCATGAAATATTGTTTGTAAGATATTGTGTTTCTTATTACTAGTTCCCTTATGTAAAATAGATGATACAGCTTTTCTCTGAGGGGTTCTGAGAGTAGATCAATTAAAAACTGTAAAGCTATTTGAGATCCTTGGAAGATGAGTACTGTAAGTGCAAAGTGCTATTATTGTTCAAATTGTGCTCACTTTATTCAGACGACTAGTCCTGTTGACTTTAATGGAACTACTCATTTGAGTGAGATGAGCAACATTTGGTTATATTCAGGCTTGTGTGTTGCACTTTTATTCTTGTAGTAGTTCAGAGCTTTAAAAATATTATTTATTCCTTTGCAATCATTTATATAAACCCCAGACCTCCTTTCTTCATTATGTTCTTCCTTTGCAGGTGTCAGAGCAGTGAGCAAGAACGTGCTCCTCATCTCAAAAGCAGTCCCGTGTTAGTAAGGTTGACTAGCCATTCTATCATCTAAAAATAAAAATCCACGATATAATGTGACTTAAGAAGCAGCAGTTTAAAAATTATCTTTAAATAGTGTATTCATATGAAAATGTATTCAATACTCCCAGAAAACCCTGTCATAAATATGTAATTTGTAGTTATTTTGTGTCACTGGGTCAGTATAATTTGAGAGGTTAAAAAGTAAACATCTTCTGCCTAGTACCCAATATTTTGATTCTTGTAGTAAAATTTGTTTTCTTTGGTGAAGAAGTTTATTCTTGGTTGTGAGTGCATTAATAATTAATCTAAAATAACATTTAATTTAAAAAAGCCACCATACAGCATAACAACCAAATTGAAATAAGTGTTTAATCTAGTAGCTTAAAATAGCCAAGAAAGAGATCACTCAATCCCTCAATTATGCCCAGAAGCCATAGCCTAATGGACATTCTGACCCATTTTATTCATAGATTAAACAATATCACACTGAGACAGGTGCTTTCTCAGGTAGGCAGGTCTCAAGCCAATTAATGTTGGTTATGATCTATAAAACATCTTGAATGTCATCAGGTTGCCAGCACTCAGCCAGTGTAAGTCACTGAACATCGCTGTTCTATTGCCAGTGACACACAATGCTTAAATGGCCATCTATATTCTGTGTTTCAGTTAACAAAGAATTTAAAGTGTACCTAAGAATGGCCATACTGTCAGACAAATGGTACATCTAGCCCAGTTTACTGTTTTCTGACAGTGGCCATTGCCAGGTGCTTCAGAACTAATGAACAGAACAGATAATCATCAAGTGATCCATCCCCCATTGCCCATTCCTAGCTTCTGGCAAACAGAGGCTAGTGACACTGCAGAGCATGGTTTTGCATCCCTGCCCATCCTGGCTAATAGCCATGGATGGACCTATCCTCCATGAACTTAGCTAGTTCTTTTATTGAACCCTGTTACAGTCTTGGCCTTCACCAGGTCCTCTGGCAAAGAGTTGCACAGATTCACTGTGCAGTGTGTGATGAAATTCTTCCTTTTGTTTGTTTTAAACCTGCTGCCTATTAATTTCATCTGGTGACCCCCTACTTCTTGTGTTATGAGAAGGAGTAAATAACACTTCCTTATTTACTTTCTTCACACCAGTAATGATTTTATAGACCTCTATCATATCCCCCTTAGTTGTCTCTTTTGCAAGCTGAAAAGTCCTACTCTTAATAATTTCTCCTCATATGGAAGCTGTTCCATAACACTAATCATTTTTGTTGCCCTTTTCTGAATCTTTTCCAATTCCAGTATATCTTTTCTGAGATGGGATGTCCAGTTCTGTATGCAGTATTCAATATGTGGGCATACCATGGATTTACATAGATGCAGTATATTTTCTGTTTTTTTAATCTATCCCTTTTTGTAATGATTCCCAATGTTCTATTAGCATTTTTGACTATTGCTGCATATTAAACAGATGTTTTCAGAGAATAATCCACAGTGACTTCCATTTTTCTTGAGTATAACAACTAATTTAGACCCCAATCATTTTTTTTGTATAATTAAGATTGTTTTCCAATGCACGTTATTTTGCATTTATCAACATTGAATTTCATCTGCCATGTCCAGTCACCCAGTTTTGTGAGATCCCAGTCTATAGGCAATAGAGTACACATTACTGTAGTTTTAATCTTGAGGAGACAAAGATGTGGATAATTGTAGCTATGTCTGCATCAGATGGAAAACATCACCACTTTCTGGCAAAGCAAAGAAGGAACAAATCATCTTGGTCACTGCTGTAATATCATTACCTAGAAACTGCTTTAGAATTAACATCATCCTTGTGTTGTGAACTAAGGAAACTAATAGAGAGCAAACACCCTCAGTCAGAGAAGTGATACTGTCTTTGCCATTTCCTCCAGGGGTCTTTGCAGCCAACAGTTATCACTTAAGTCTTGGTTAGATTGAACGTTAGTTGCTTGTTCCCATCCATGACCCACTGTTAGTTGACCATAGCATTGAGTCAAGAAGACAGACAAAGCATGCTATCCTGTGCTTTCTCACTAGCCCTTTGATAGTCTTGTATACATATTAAATAAGGAGGGGGGGAGGGGTTAAACTGGAACTCTGTAACAGTCTACAATTGGGAGCCCCGGAGGGGAAGATCAGTTGCCCACAACTACCCTTTGTGGTATCTCTCCAAGAGAAGATCAAAGCCACACGTTGTATTTCCATCTGTTCTTACAGGGTCTGAAGTAGAGTCACTACCTCGTTATTAACATCGAAACATATGATAATTCTACTATTTTTGTCCATTGTCAGCTTGTTGACTAGCACAACCCGCTCAGTCTTAATGCCAACCCAGGTTTATGTGTACATGGACAAGCATCAATGTGATCTGAATCATCTAGGTACTGAGGGTTGTCACTATAAACTTATTCACAATTTAAAAATGGAACAACCGGTTACAATACTTTTTAATATACTTAAATTTTCTAGTTTTCTGGCATTACTTACCAAGACTTAAAGTGTATAAAACATTGTGTAATGTAGTTGGGTACTCCTTTAGAAATGTTGTTTTTACAATGAGTTGACAATGATTCACACTTTTAATTTTATGTAAAAAAGAAGGGCATGTTTGAGCACTTATAATACTTACTTTAAGTAAACATGATTTGAATGGAAGCTCCTTGTAGTTATGCAATGTTCTAGGAAATTTAGCCTTTTTTTATTCAAAGGAATAAAAGCTGCTCAAGTTTAAATACCTGTCAGTACTTGTAACTGCATATACTGCAGCAATGTGCTAATGCACGAGAACTAGAAAACAAAAATGGGCTAACGTGAGTAATGATTGTAATGCATAATTAGTGAGCATATTATCATGAAAACTTCAGTCTTTACCAAAAATTCTTAATAATTTAGGTTAATTATGATTTTACTAAACCCCTTTATATTAAAAAATTAAAGAACTACCTGATGTTAAATTTGCATAGCCGAGAAGAACATATATGCAAAACAAAAGCCACAGTCCCCTTCATTTTCATTTCCCACAGAAACTACCATCTTGCATGTTTGTACATACACTGTGCATTTATAAAAAAGAAGGCTCTCTTGTTGGTTTCTGTGATGGCCAGGGCTCACTGTGAGCATCTCCTTTCGTTGTCAAGACCATGTTCTTCAGTCCCCACTCCCCTGGACCACATTCACATCGGTGTCTGTCTTTTTCACGGGTGGAGTTGACGTTCCAATCAGATTATCCAGTCAGTTATGTCTCTCTAGTGACAAAGATCATAAGTAACTGTGCCAACGACTGTATCCAAGGGAAAAAGCTAAGAATGAGGTACTGTTGATTACTCTTGCTTCCTGGGAATCTGAGAGCAGTGCACAATCAAAGGCAACTGCAGGATATGAACTATAAAAAATAACTCTGTAAATTCAGATATCGTTGTACAGTATATATTAAGGAAATGAACTCAAGGAATTTACTGCCCATGAACAATGCCTAAAGAACCATTTGCAATGTGCATCTGGGAGAGGACAAAGATAGAGCTGTGTTTTGATGTGTAGTACAGACCAGAATTCTGGCCTTTGGGGAATACACTTAATTTGTGTTTTTAGTTTTCCATATCTATAAATGGGGATAATTTGCCTGCCTGCCATTCTCACAAGTATTTGGAGAGAATTCTATTTATATTGTCCATTAGTTAATGATCACAGAGCACTTTGAAAGTAAAGTGCTTTAATATATGACTTTATCAAGTAGTAGTAATAATATTGTGCAATTATATCATGCCTTTGATCAGAAGATCTCAAAATGCATTGCAGACAGTAAACTTAGTTTTACAACATCTGAAACAAAAAAAAGAATGGACTTGTCTCAAGCCACACAGAAAATTGACAGAGCTGGAAACAGAATCTATACATTCCACTTCCTAGTGCTGTAACTCCTGGATCACAAGAAACCCTGTAAATAATCTGTGTAGATTATTTATGTCTAGTGTTTTATACTTTTAAAACCTCAAAGAAATTAGTTTTAATAAAAAAATCAGTGATTGGTCAAATATATCTGTGTAAAACAAGTTTTTAAACAGCAATTAAATTCATCTCAACCAAGTCTGTCTTCCCAACAAGTTGTTCTCCCAAAGGCAAAACCTTTATGTGCATTCCTAACTATGCACATGTTCAAAAGCCTTTTACATATAAATTACCTCTAACCTGGGTTGTATTAATTAGATGTCATTAATAGGGAGGAATAGTACTACCCAACATTTGTAGTTATGTAGCAATATTTCTCTTGGGCTGAAAAATCTCAGCTTCCTGCCTTCCTACCTCTCACATGTTATCTGTCATAAACTTGCTTTCCTTCACAGGAAGAGAACCATTAGCTGTGCCTTTTTAATATTATGTCTTTTAGCTCCTGCCAACATGTCATGCAACTTTATTTCTTAAGGGACAGATGCTAACAAGCAGTCTTACTTTCCTTTCTTTATGAGATTTTTTGATACTCTCTAACAAGACTTAATAAATCTGAAATCGAATATTATTGATTAGAGAGTACATTTCAAGAGACAGCATGAAGTCATTGCAATTGTCAGAGTTTTAAATAGCCTAACTTGGGAACCAACAATTTCAAGCTACTGAACAAGCATTAAGACTCAACAACCCTCTTAGGTATGGTATGGATATTCTCATTGAACAGATGAAGATTTTGAGATACAGAGAGCTAAAGGGAATAGTCTAATATCTAGCATGACGACATTTACAAACTCATGAACAGAACATAGATTTCCTGACTTTCCCAGTCCTCTGAATGAGCAAGTAGATTGTTGCTCCTGGATAATCAATCTTCCAATGTTGGTAGCGTTGTTTTAAAGGGCCAGAGATTCATTCAGTCATGACAGATTGTACTTTATTTTTGTTCTGAATTCATCTTTTCTCACAGGTGACTGTTGAGCTGTGTACTCTAGTAACATTGAATATTGCCACTGCTTGAGTAGTTTACTCTTGTGAGTGATGACTAATTTTTCTTCTTCCTCTGGACTATTTCTTTTTTATCCTTTCTATCAGTCAACACATCTTTTCATACTGGTGAGACTGAAAATAATCTCTATGATTAGTATTTAGCTTAATTCCTATAGACATGGAATGTATACATTACCTAGGAAGAAGATGGATTGAGTGGTAATGATCTAGGCTTTGTGATAGACTTTGATCTCTGTGCTAAAGGTGAAAGATCTCATTCCCATCTGACTGGTGGTAACTCTAATGGCTTTGCAGTTTTGTGGACAGGTGCTTTCTTTTACTGGAGTTCCCTCAGTTTGAATGGGTCTCTGTGGGGAAAAGATAGTGTGACGCAATGGTTCTAAGCCTGTGGCCCAATCAGCACATAGCTGCAGCTCATGGGACGTCTTCTGGACCATATAGGTTGCAGATATATTGTGTGGCTGTGGTCCACATAACACACAGAGAGCTGCATATGTGGCCCACAATGGTAAATAGGTTGAGAACCACTGTAGCAGATGTGAAACGGAATATTCAAAGATTATTGCCAGCTTTCTGAGTGCGATATGGATTTTCATGGCTTGATAGTGATTGTGGTATGGCCCAGGGGGTGTGTTAAAGGGATTTCCTGCAGGAAGTAAAATCAGTGGTGGATAATTAATGCAAATACCTAATGCTGAAATAATGCATAGATCAAGTCCTTTGAAGTTATGCTTTCAAGGGAAATGGTATATAATGACTAGATCTGGTTCAAGAAGCGTAAGACTACAAAGTATTTGAAACTGTATAAAGTGACAGATTTGGACTGAGAAAGGACGTCACTTGCGCTCGATCAAGAACTAGATGCGAGTCTGTGAACAGAGTCATGTCCTATCGGAGGGCCTGATGTATTTGAGTCTTGTCTTCATGTGGGGATTGAGTAACTAAGTGGTAAACTAGACATGCATTTAAGCTATTTGTTTGTATAATGTGTTTTATCTGTAATCCTTTTGTTCTGAATAAATAGTACTTGGCTTCATAAAATCAGGCTTCCTGAGCACAGTAAATTGCAGGAGCCTGCAGTCTAAGGCTCTAGGCTAGAGAGGGAGAAAGTTATAGGACACTGCCCTGAGAAATGTGATGGCTAGAGTCATGAGGCCTAAGAGGGGTATGCCCTAGAGGAGGCCACAAGGAAATGTGACCCACAGTCCCTGTCCCCTGGTGCTTATAGTTTACACTGGACAGAAAGCTACAACCGTATTCCAGGGGATAACTACTGGTAGAGAAGTTACAGCTACCCTGATGGGGTGTAACGTTGTTTCTGGAGCTCAGTGGGGATTTTTATAAGGCAATGAGCACTATAATGCCTTACATTCTGCTGTTTTTCTTTAGCCCTTCTTCAGTTTGGGAAATGTTTTTCAAGTATTGGTGGTGGTGATTCAAATCTTAACTGCCAGCTGACCAGGCCCAGGAAGAAATCATCGCTGTTTATCCAATGATGGAGCTCCTTGGGATGTTCTCTGGTTTGCATGTTCAGGACCTTTCCTCCTCCGGGATGTGTGAAGATTGTTTTACCTCTCAGGGTAGCAGGAGTTTCAGTATTAAACACGTTAAGTCGTCCTAAAGAAGAAATGCTCAGGTCGTGCAGCACTGCTAGATACTACTCGGAGAAAACAAAGCATGTACAGATATTAAGGGCACAACACATGAAGACATCTCAATGAGGAATTGCTTTCCTTCTTTTCACCCCAGATTTACCTCTCTATACACAGATGTAGTTAGTTTAAGAGACTGGCACAGATGATTGAATTATTAGGCTGTGGGATCTCCTCTCAGCACCCATCCATGGTCCTAGGTGCATCTGTCTATCTAAGGGACCAGTATTTTTGCCCATCCACTAGCAATCAGTGTCTCATTCCTTTTCAACTTATATGAAAACATGGTCAAGATAAAGCATTTCTCTCTTATGAAATGTGAGGTGGGTTCTTTGCCACCCATCCAACCAACTTATTCTTGTTGGGAGCATAAATTTGAGGAAACTTCATCTTTTCCCTTTGTACATCTGTGCTTTAAGGGTGCAGCAATGACCAGAACTCTGTGCAGGGAGAGGTGGTAACACGTGGTACACATAATGCTTGAAGCTTTTGAAGGACTTGGTGTCTCTCAAGGGATGCTTTCTAGGCATTGTGAGCATAAAGTTTTGGGTTGATGTGGCTTTGGACAGGGAAAAGATCTCTGGAACAAGATCTGGAGAGCTGACTCTTTCAGTCCTCAGGTAGCTGAGCATACAGTATCTGGTTGTGTTCGTACAGATCCTCATTGCAGGTGCACATGCCTGAATCTTAAATGCTTTCTCATTTGGAGCTTGATGTCAACTAGCAAATTTGGGCAATTTTGCATACATGTAAATATGCGTTCACCTGGCAACTGAAAACCAAGTTTCTTGGTTGGCATGAGGGATTGAGAAAGGAGGTGTCTGAAGCCATTTATTACCTTTTAGAAAAGGAGGAAAAAGGCTTCCAGCCGTAACTTCTCTCAAAAAACGAGCAATTATGGGCCTTATTTTTTTAGAAAGCACTGTGTATTCAGTTGTACACTTAATATAGAACATAATCACTTATTGAGTATGCAGTTGGTCAGATATGCTCCTAATCAGTGCTCATACACTTTAGTGCATCTGGCTTTTTGGCAGTTGAACTCTCTGCATTTCTGTTTTAGCATTATGAACTTAAGAAATTTAAAGAAAAGGCATGTAATGTGTTTCTGAGCTATTGCGATATGTCTAGATGGTAGCTTGAGGCATAGTATTAGAAGCTGAGGTGGGTTGTTTTTTTGTTTTTTTTAAAAATTCACCTGGGGAGTATAGTAATCCCTTTGAAACATACTGTCTGTGACTTAAAGCTACTCTGGAAGCAACACTTTGTAAAAGTGAATTTTCTGTTTGTGAATGTGAAAGTATAGTCTTTTATCCACATTAGTTTTTAATGCTTTCCTTGTTGTGGATTAACTAATTTAGTATGTGTTAGTTGCCTTTACATTGTGGAATAATAGAAACAATATATATTTTGTGGTGTGACTTATGCTCATGTAACCTTGTTACTAGATGGATCTTCAGTCTTGCTACCCTGTGTGGGAGAACATAATTCATGCCTTGATTTAGGACACATGCTCATTATAGCAGGAAGAAGCACTTTGTCTTGCTTAGCACTGTTTTGTCAGCAGGCTCTGGAGTGGTTGAAAGGGTTGCTAGGAATCGTGATGAAGTTAAACAGAAAATAATTTGGTGCTCTATTGATAAAGTTTTTGAAAGAATCTTGGGTGGTTACCCTCCCAATCCTCAAAGTAGATATATCGGGAGCTCTAAGAGAGACAACTTTACATTTCTTGTACACGGTTGGTCTGCCTTTATGGTATACACTAGAGTATGAATGTGAACTCTTATCTTCTGACTTCAGTTACAGCTAAACTCTTATGAGTTCTTTAACATAGTTTTTTATGGGAACACTTTGATAGTCTCAGTTCCTGAGTCTTTGATAGTTTTGCAGTGCTATTGTATTGAGTTTGGAATCTTTCTCTTTCAGCCCTTAAGACACGGATATAACAACAATCTAGCAATGGAACAAAGAAAAAATGAGAGCATTGTCCCAAGTATCACACAGTTGGAAGACTTTTTGACAGAGCATAACTCCAATGTTGTTTGGCTATTAGTTGGTAAGTTGAACTATATTCTGTTTTGTTGAACACTTTTGTGACTTTCCTTGATAACTGTATGCTTATATAGCATCTGTTACCCAGAAAGACACCAAACCCTTTGAAAATAGAAGCCTCTTCATTCACCATGCAGCTGTATAACAGCACATAGCAACACTACTACACAGTTTAAGAAGGGAAAAACACACGCAAACAAGAGAATACAGTGCCATAACAAAATATTTCATCCTATCTGTTACATGGAGGGATGACTTCTAAAATATTTGAAAGTAGTGGTCTGTGTTGCAGTATGTGCACAATGCAGGATATGCTTATGTGTCTGTCACATAATATAGTGCACATATGCTGGAATGTGGTGCAAGTTTAGGATAGACACCTTGTTCTTGAGCGAGGAAGCCAGAGGTGCATGATGCAGGATTCTCAAATGAGCCTATGTAGAGCCTTTATACCACACCAAACCATAATGGTTTAAAAACCATAAGAACTTTAAAGCATGTTACACAATACAATGGTGATGCATAGATATTTAAGTAAGATTAAGGTGTGCAGCAACTCACAAGCATTCCATACAGTCCCAACACTACCCTCTTTTAATTCTGATACCTGTTCTGTCACTATTAACCCACAAGTGAACACACAAATTCCAGCATGTCAGTGTCCAGCTGAGACATGGGGACCTTGGTATGAACTGGCACTTGGCCTGCTAGCGTATACACGGTACATTTTGCAGAATTAGGGTAGGTATGTTGTTTTAAAAAATATAATTTGTTCTTTTTTCATATTTCTCTTTGTGTAAAGATAGGGTCTCCTAGTAATGTAGCTGTACAGCACTTCAAAGAAGACAAAAACTATAAGGAATCTTTTGAAAAACTTAAAGATAATGTAGAATACTTTTTCAGATAAAAAATGTTGCTTTCCTGGTCTGATATCAGTACACAGCAAGACTTAAAATCTGGAAATGTATCCTTTCCATGACCACCCTGATATCAGTCGTTAATTCTCTTGATGGGAGAGGACCAAAATATCTTCCACCTTGAGCCCATATTTGTGGTGGAGGGAGAGTTAGAAAGAAGGGAACATTTCTCTGGGTTGTCTAAGAAGAAAAGAAAAGAACTTAAAAATAACTGTTCACAGCTGCGCAAGAGTTTGGTATGTTGGAAGTAAATCTTAGCGGAGATGGTTGAGTGAATAGAGTATAGGTCCTGTTACTAAAGTTGTATTATAAGCACTGTTTATTTTATGGTATTCACATGGATTTTTTTTCCCCATTTCGTAAAAATTATATTTGTGGAATTAAAGTAGTGAGTATACTGAATAGTATGAATCTGTATGTTTAACTCTTGTGTGGTAACAGTAAACTGGTCTCTGAGATTCTGTCTCGCAGTGTTTTCAGGTGATATGTACAAATGTTAATGACACTCAATGTGGGAATAAATGTATTACAGCTGATATGTGGGTTTGTTTTTCTGTTTTTTGCTAGAACTTGATTAAGCACTAAATGTTCTGAGGAATTATTACTAGAGTTGGGAGGTGAATACAAAGCAAGCAGGGTTTTTTTGAAGTGACTCTAAACAAAAACATTTGCCTTTCTTGTTTTCATTTTTTTTACTCTTTGAATGTATTTAATATTAAAATGTATTTTTGCCCATTATTTGAGATCTGGGTACATAAAACAAAGCATAAAAGTATTGCAGGCAATTTGCACAGCTCAAACTTCCCCATGCCCCTAACTAACTTCGGCAGTGGATGAAGATATAAATTCACACTAAGAGCTTCCCTACAAGAGAAGTGTCTTGAACCAAATTCTAAAATTGCCAAATGCTGGGGATTGTAATAAGAGGTGAATGACAGAGCTGAACATTTATATTCCTTAATGTTAGAGGAACCTGTGTTCTTGTTGATAAGAACTGAACCTGGCTGGTAAAGAGGAACATACTTACAGATGAATGTAAATTAAACAACTGATTTTTAAAAGTCTTCCCAGATAGGCCTATTTAAAACACTAAGGGCTAAATCCTGCAGTCCAAAATTCACATCCTCAAAAGCCCTGCTGAGCTGGTGCCTAAAATCCCCTGATGTCCCTGGGTCTGCCTAAAAGTCTGCCAGTGAGCATATGCACAGCCACCACAGTCCTGGCATTCCGGGCCTATTTCACACCTCCTGCTCCTTCCTCCTCCAGCCCCAGTGGCTCTTCAGACTAGCATTACCCCACGCATCTCACCTGCAGAGCTCAGTCTGGTAGGCATCCTCTTTGAATACCTATTGGATTGAAGAGAGAGAGGTACCTAAATCTGGGCTGGAAAGAGGTGCCTGTTTCAATTGAGGATTCACAGCTATTAATATCCTCCTGGATTTAAATGTTTGAACCCTTTCTAGCAAAAAAATGGAGGAGCAGTAGTGGGTGGTGCTCCTCTTTATAACCTTTAGCCCAAAGACAAGAGCACTTAACTAGAATTTTGGAGTCCAGGGTTCACATCCCTCTTCTGCCTGATTTGGAGGAAGGTTTTCAACCCAGCTATCTTCCCCCTCCCCCTAACCATTGGGCTACGTGTAAATAAATGATATTCACTGGAACAGAAAGTTGAACTTGGTGTCTCTAGCATCTCAGGTTAGTGCCTTTAAACATTGGGCTATTGAGTCACCTTCCCTCTTTCTTGGGCTCAATGAATATTTAATTACTTATACAAAATGGCTTCAACAGGAGAGATTCATCCCAGAGTATCTGTATACATAGTAGTTTGGATACTATCCTGAGAGGGAGAAGAGCTGGGTTTAAATCCCTACTTCACATATGAAGGAAGAAGGGATTTGAACCTATATCTCTCATTTCCTTGCTGAGTGTGCTAACCACTGGGCTAAAGATTCTAAGGCCATGTACACACTAGCATCGCTATCGCGCACTTACCCTGTTGCGCGTTAAATGTTCCGTGGTTGTTGTTGCGCGATAGCGCGTACACACTCGGCATGCTGTAAGGGATCAAACAACCCCCCCCCCTCCTCTCAGTCCTCCAGCAAAACAAAGTGCACTCTGGGTACCTATCCCACAGCCACCCGAACCCCTGGACTGTGCTGCCGGCTCCGATTGGAGCCGGCCAGCCCCAGCACAGCCCCCGGGCTCGGCTCTTAGCACAAGCCGCGGTGCTTAAAGCCCCGCGGCTTGTGCTGAGAGCCGGGGGATCGGGTGGCG
>ML685791.1:13010122-13226860 GCA_007922175.1 Pelusios castaneus
TTCTTTCTTTCTTTCTTTCTTTCTTTCTTTCTTTCTTTCTTTCTTTCAAAAACAAATTTTAAAAAAATAATTTTAATTAAAACCTTTTTACAATTTCAACTAAAATTAATTCAAATTTGATTAATTAAAATTTAAACCCAAATAATTTTAATTACAATAAATTTTGATCCAATTAATTTATTTTTAATTACATTTTAATTAAATAAATTGCTGGCCCTTCAGGGTTTTAAAATCTGTGTTTTGGGCCCTCAGCCAAAAAGGTTGGTAACTACTGATTTATAATGCAAAATTGTAAGTGTTTTTATTTGCTTTCTCTTTGTCTTTCTAATGATAACGCTATCTTGAATGGGGGAAAGGGGAAGGAGTCCTGTGGCACATCTAAAGACTAACAAATGTATTTAATTTGTAAATTTGTTAGTCTTTAAAAGTGCCACAGGACTTCTTGTTTGTTTGGCTGACCTAGACTAACACGGTTACCGCTTTGGATCTTGAATGGAAGTAATTCTAAAAATAAATGTGTATTTTGTTCAGGTCCCTGGAAAGATGTCATAAGCCTATCCAGAAGTGCTGTCTCTAGTTCTAATAATTCCTTGTATGAAAAGGTTTCAGTGACACGGCCCTTGGGCCAATATCCTAGTCCTCATGTGGCCCTCGTGGAGATTTGAGTTTGAGACCCCTGTCCTGGATAGTGTTGTTAGGTTAGCATGCATTTTACATCTTTTATTTGGGTGGTGGTCACTCACCATCCAGACCTTATTACTTCACAGCAGTTAAATGGTGTTGATATGGGTCATGTTTTGCATATCAATGTTGTTTGTGCTGACATAATAGACCACATATCTGTGGAGATGAAACATAGTTTGTGTTCTAGTGTCATTTCTTAGCAATATCAAATTTCTGTTTTAATTGATGAGTACAAGTTTAAGTAAACTTTCTTGTCTTGTAATTTACTTGAACATAACTTTTGATGCAAACATTGGTCCTGTTACATTTTTTCATGATCTGGTTGAACTAGGCAGCAGTGATGCTGATGGCGTAGTATTAGGATTGCTTCAGTGTTTGACATGGGTTGGTGGAGGAATTTCTCAAAGATAATTGGATTGGTTTAGGTGTAGATGGAGCCTCTGTCAGGTTAGGCAGTAAGGCTGGTGTTTGCTGCAAAATTCAAGACACGATTTCCAATTTTGATAAGTTGGCATTGTTTTAATCACAGGTTGGAATTGGCCGTGGCTGCTATCAAATGCTGCAGTGAAGTTAATCACTTTAAATCGTTCATGGATTCAATGTATGCTCTGTGCAGTCAGTCACCGAAGTGCTTGAGATAGTTGGCTGAATGTGCGAGTGATCTGGAAGTCCAGCTTATTAGGATTGCTTGCATACTTGATGTACGTTAGGTTCTCTCTAGCTGCCACGCTATAAAACTGTTTGGTGGTCATATGCAGCCCTCCATTACCACGTCTTGAAAAAATCAACTGATTTCTCACTAGAAGGGAAAGATAAAGCAAAATCTGCTAGCATGGCAAAAAACCTGGAGAATCCAGTTTTTGTTAAAAACTTGGGTCTCATGCTTGGTGCTCTGGAGGAACTTGCAGATCTATCCTTATCATTGCAAAAAGCTGATGTCACGTTATCTACAGCAAGTAAGTTGATAAGTTGACAGGTTCAGGTGTTTATAGCTCGTAGAGAGTGTGATTCAGAGTTCTATCAAGAGGCTTGTGAGGCGATTGCTGCAGGTTGCTTTAAAGGAGTATGTGTAAACATGTGTGTGATTGCTGGCAAGCAAATTGAAATTTCTAAATGTCAGTTTTACCAGGCCTCAGCCTACTGCATGAATGCTAGATTGTTGCCAAACTCAGAAACACATGTAAGCAATGCTGTTGAAGCACTTGACCCATTATGTTTCACTGCAGAGCTGTCACTGGAATTTGGTGAAGGTGACATAAAATTTTTGTGTTCCAAGTTTGGCTTTGCATTTAATGGAGTGAAATGTGCCTATCAGGAATATAAAGATCACAATACTTATTGTGTTATGCAGCGTTTGCTAGTTTGTGACAATAATCGATATAGACATAAACACCATATAAAATTATAAATATGTTTATGGAGCGATAACCGATGCATATGGTATTGGGAAGTGGTTGCAAATGCCTATCTGGGCTGGGGCCTGCACATGCATGAAGAGGGCCCAGAAATTAGGAGGGTTCCAGGGTTCGTCAAATTGTACGTTAACCACTGATTAGAGTGCTACTGGAAAACCACTGCATTGGGCTGTTGGGGTCACGGGTTTACGGAATAATTATACCTTTGTTGCTTAAACAATCTTAATCACCAAGTGCTGTGATAAAACTATGATAGGTGTTAATGAATGTCTTCTAAAGAACTTGTTTAATTTTCACTTTTCCTAACATGTGGCGGAGCCTGGGAAAACATAATATGAAGCATTACAAAAGGCTAGAGCAGTACAGAAAACAGTTTCATTATAACATACTGCCATGTGGTCAGAAGTAACTTGGTAGCTTTTTTTTTTTTTTTTTTTTTTGAGACCTACTGAAATTATTACATGATTTACCAAAATGTATATCTAAAGGTATAGTAAGCCATCTGGGACTAAAGTAAAATTTGTTGTAGGGTCTATGTTTGTGTTTTATAAAGTGCTATAGAAAATATGATGCTGTAATGGAAGCTAATATATTAGTAATATAATCTGCTAAAACTTCTTTCTTCCACCTGCCCCAAATAAATTTCTCCTGTCGCTACTTCTAGAAGAGAACATTAATTCTTTCAATCTGCTACTTGCGAAAGGAAAGGCTTGCCATGACTTTCAAGTGTACTAGTGGTTATTTATCTTTTGAGATTTTATTGTAGACATGTTCAGGTTTGTGGAGTTTTTTAAAAACCCTTTTGGTATGATAGGCCTAGTACAATCCATTTGTTGTGATGTCAGTGTATAGAGCAAACCAATGTTGAACAAATTTCTAAGCAGCAGCCACCAGTCTTCTAATGAGACTTTGAGTGCTGTGTTAGGTGATTTTTGGGTGTTGTGTGTTGGTATTGCCACTCAGGAGTAGTTATTGCATTTTAGAGGCTGTACCCTGACCCATGTCCAGTCCAGTGTGAGACTGGGTTGGGATGTTGGTGTATGCACCTGCAGTTCCTAACATAGTGGTTATAGAATCAGAAGGTGGAAGAATATATCTCAAGTGGCACATACCTCAGATCTTTGAGTCTCAGAACATTGTTACCAGCTTTCTGATTAAGAAACGATCTCAAACCATGATGAGAAGGGACACTTCTTTCTTTTCGGGGGGAAACACTTATTATTTTGATCAGCTGTCCTACTTCCTGAATGTTGTCAGGAGCTGCAGATGTTTCAGAATCCTATCTGGGTTGCCAAACATAGGTACAATTTCCATTCATATTGGAGTAGGAGAGTCTGCCACTATGAAGAAAGTCTTGTCACATCTGATTCAAAAAAACTATAGCGCTTCTTCGTGTCTTGAGTCAGGGATCTCATAAACACACTTACTTCTTTCTGCCCCTTCCCCATTTCAGTTAGGTCACTTGCTAACTTCATTTACAGAAAAAATAATGATAATTGGGAATAGATTTTAAACTGTTATTAATAATGATCACTCTTCATTTTAAACATCAGTATCTCTCCTGTAGTTGACTGTTGATGTATTGTTAAACTTTTGAGTGACTGTTAATATTGTGTCACCTTAATAGTTGTTTTGATATCATTGTTAATAGTAATCATCTGTTACATAAAAAGAAATAATTTGTTTTGAGGAAGCCAGAACCATTTTTTATTCATCTGATTTTCAATTAGAATTGGTAACATTACTTAAAAGGGTGTGATGTAGTGTTTATTACTCTTTAAGAATATGGTATTAAAAATGTTTGGCATTTCTGAGTTATTTGCGAGTTCTGTGTAAAAATACTTTTGGAGGGAAGAAGAGTACTGGTGGAAAAGAGGGCGAAAAATCAAACCAAAAGTTGTTAAATAGTTAACTATTTTAATCTCCTATTTTATAATAAAAGAATTATGATACAGCTCATTCAATTAATGAAGTTTAATTGCTGCCTCAAGGAATGCATTACTTATAAAATTAACTTTTATATATTCTTGGTAACGTAGAGGTTATCTGTAGATCTCCCAAGTGAGCTATTGTCTATTCCAGTTTTTTGTGCATAATTCATCTGAACCGCTGTGATTTGGTGCTGTTAATTATACTTCCTATGAAGCACACTTTATTTCCTTACTTTTTCGTGTAAAACCAAGGCAGCACAATGACCGTATAATTCTTAAAATAATGTTGGAAAAAGCATTGGGAAATTAGCTCCATTAAGTTATGGAGGTATACTGGAAAATTCAGCAGGCAGGATAAAAGATGGAGTTTTGGCTTTTATTTGTAGGTAAATATGTAACTCTTGTGTGTGGAAGTAATGGATAGGGAGCAAAAACAATAAAACACAGAGATAAATTGCATTCATTTCCTCAGTCCATAATTTAGACAATAAGTATTTCAGAGCTGGCTCAGATCTCTTGAGTAAATATATATTGGAGGCCAGGTGGGGAGGAGGGGTATTTATTTTATTTTGGGGGGACAATTAGTGTCAATTTCATATTACAGACTAATGTGCTATAGTTTTTAAGTATACACAAATGTCCAGATAGGTATGTGAGTTTGATCATTGAAAATATGGTATGTGAATATAGTTCTCAATGCGATATCCAAAAGTGTTCTGTGTTTGACAGAAGACTTAGAAAGATATGGTTCCTGTCACAAGAAGCTTACAATTCATAATTTAGAGTTGAGTGAGGGTGACCAGGAGAGTGGGAATGGATGAAGAAAGAAACTTACAGCAAATGATGATGTGGTTTAGGCATGCATACTTAATATGTCTTTATTATACGAAGATGGAGAAACAAAACCGTGTTCTATAGAACTGTACTTCATAAACTGTGACTGGTCGCCAGTTCTAGAGGTTGAATTTTTCTGTTTATCTGCAGTAGAGGCACAAAAAAGTAGTGGCACTGTGTGTTTTTTCACACTTTGTGCCCATTCTGTGTGTACTCTTACCTGGAAGGACCTCTTTCAGGTGGCAGAACACAGTTGATTCTTCATGGCTGATGCAGTCCTATATGTCTGTGCTGAGAACGCCAACGCCGTGTTATTTAAACTCCTTTGTAGTGGTGTATGCACTAGGAGTTATACTGAGACCATGACACTTCCTTACTTATGGTCCCTGAGGAGCAATGAGATTAAGAATCACTTTTTGGTGGTTCCTGCCTGTATTCACCTTTGGTCTGTGACCTAGGGTGAAATGCTCTCTAAGTTTTTTGTACAGAGATCTTGTCTATCATTTGTTAGGTTTGGTTTATTTTCATATAGCAAAGTTAAAAATTCTTCAAAAACCCCACCACCCAACCTGGTTGGCTAGAGCACAAGTTAAGAGCTTTAGTGGCATGAGTTATAATTAAGAATGTCTCAGTAATAATTATTAGACTTGTTTACTTGTTTAACTTGACTAGCATGTGCCAGCGCTTAGGCGTATTAAGATGTTGCTTAAAGTACACTTGTTTTTACATAATCAAGAACTAATCTTGGGTAAAATTCTAGCATCGTATCTGCTTAGAGGTTTTATGGCAGTGGCATTTCACGTGCCAACAGATCACTGTGGATGTTTTAACAAGTAGATGATTGATGGTCTAGAAGTCAGGTTTTGTTCCTGAGTCTGCCACTAACGTGCTGTATGATCTTGGACAAGTCAGATACTTTGTTTACTCTCCTAACCATCTGATATTATTTCCCTTTCTCACAGTGATATTTTGCTTAATTAGCATTGGTATAGTGCTTTGAGTTCTTTGGGCAAAAGGTTATACAGGTATAAAGTATTACCTAGGCAGCATTTGAAATTCGCATCTTTTGGACATTGTAGGGACTTCAGCTAATCTTAATTTTTCAAGTATTTTCTTTCTGCTCATCATTATTGGACATATTCCAAAACTGGGTTCAGATGTTGTCTTTTCTTATCTGTTACTTTTGTTTCCAGTTTCATTGTTTCCTTTTCTTCTGTTTGTTAGAAATTAGACTTCTAAAGAGTTGTATATCTTTTTATTAAATCGAGACTTCCAGTCCTAGATAGTTGTGTCTTAATCACATAAACTGTAAAGCAACTCAACTCTATGGATAAAGAGAGGAGAAAAAGATTTTACTGTGTTGCTTGGCCAAGTCACTTGATTAATAAAAATGTCTTTGGTGAGTTCTTCAATTTAGGAAAATCACTGGAAACGATATGTCACAGATAGTTATAAAGATGCTCACTTTGTAACAGTATAGCACCTTGCTTAAAAATCAGATCTCTGTTTATATTGTGGTATTATGTTTCTCTAAACAAAAGCTCACTGTTGTAATTATTATTGTATAGTCTCTGGTATTTATATGCAAGGATTTGTAAACCTGTTAAAAATTTCTAAATAAGTACATAGTTAAAAGAAATTCTCTTTGGTAAGATTGAGTTTGCCTGAACAAAATTTACTTTTCTAAAACTTCTCTCTGCTACTGTCATGACGTAGCTCCACCAGTGGTACCAAAAGGAAGAGTTCCTGTGCGATAATCTACCTGCCAAACAGGCTGCTCAAAGCTACTGTGAGCAGATTAGACCACCCTGGTTAAAACACCAGTGGTTTTTATGTAAACACTTCCTCTGTGGTGGGAAATTTTAAGGGAAGGAAAAAACTAGTATGTTACCCCCCCCCCCCAACATTTTCAAAGAGGAGAATAAAAGAGACAGATAAAACACATTACCAACACAATTTTACACCCGCCCAACCTTTCACACCACTTTAAATAAGTGGCACGTGATCTGCAAATCACTGTCCATCCTAGGGTTTTATATATATATATATATATATCCCTACCCACTTGCTGTCTCTTCAGTTGAATACTTTTTAAAAGAATTAGACCTCATGGAAAATAAATTTAATTTTTTTATATTGAAAACCTGTGATAAGAGCATGATTGAAAGTCTTTGCGGCTGGAGCAATCTGTGTTACCATAGAAAGAGTGTAGAATATGCCAAGTCACAATCTTCCAGCAGCATACACGAAAATTTATAGTGAGAAGATAGTTCTCTCTGAATGTCCATTCAGTTCTTGGTATCTGCTGAAGCAGCCAATGCTGATACCATGTTGGTGTTGACTTTTTTCATATACACTAGGAACTGGAGTGAAAACTGTAAATTTATTTCCTGTAAGCCACTGAAAATTCAAGATCACTGCTGTCCCATATCTGAGTAAAAAAGATGAGTAGAGAAATTATACACTTAGGTATCCTTAATATTGTGAAAAATCATTCTTAATGGGAGTACTGTATTTGGTTTGCTGGTTGCAGATTTCAGTTTTGACTCTGCAACTTGGGGAAGCATCACAATTGAAATTTGAATACAATGAATTAATATTAAAATATGTATGTTAATACTGGAAATCAGCATTTTATATCTTCCACTTTTAATGACTAATTTTGTAACATCCATAAACATCTTTGTTTAATGTAAATTCTATATTTTTCCTGTAATAATTTGGCAAATGTCAAAATACAGTCACTGTTGAAAACTAAATCAAGGGTGTTCTTTTTTTGCATATTCAACATTTTGTCAAGAAGGTTTTTATTGTGAATTCTCTGGATTTATCTTTTACTTCTGTTTAATATGTCCTTCAGTAATTGTTCTCTGCAATCATTTTCCAAAATATGTATGCACGTTTCAAGAACTTAATTATGGAGAGGGTCTACTGAATAGAATCAAATGTGTTTTCGTTTTCTTGTGTTTTATAGATCCAAAAGCAGAAACTAGATTGTATATCATGGTGAATGATTTTGAATTTCATGTTTACAACCGCTCTGACCTTTATGGACAACTTCAGGAACTATTTGGTCTGGACCTAACAATAAATCCACCAAGGAAAGAGGATGAAAAAGCACAAGAAAATGGAAGAGACACAACACACTCCAATCTCGAAAGGTAAAATATTACATCTACATTTCAGTATTTCATGAATGTTTGTATATAATAAAATTCTACCATTCCTTTTTGAGTTTCAGTTCAGCATCACTTGCTCAGAAATGCAACAGTGAGAATGCAAGGGGGTGTTTGTGGTCAAGAAAAAAATTACCTTGATGTATATTTGGTAATGTGCACAGCACTGGGCCTTTAATTTTGCAATAATTATAACAATAAACCTTGTTTCTTCTAGTGGTAACTGGCTCCTCAGTGCTAAAGGTATTATTTGGAGTAATGGGATAAACTTATAGAGAGGGATTAAATTATGAAAAAGATTTTCAGTTGAGTTTGCCTGAACAAAATTTACTTTTCTAAAACAACTGAAAAGCAACTACAGACCGGATCAAGATAGGGAAATACATTATGTGGAATAATCTCTCAGTGGAAGTAATGTAAACTCTCAATATCTCAATGAATTAAATAGAATAGCAAATAAAATGTCAGAAACAATCCTATATTGGCAAAATTGACTATATGGAATTCATGACACACCGACATCTGCAGACAGGAATTCTTTAAGGGAAGCGCTCTTGCTTAATACTGGCTGTAGGTCAGACTAAATGATCACAGTGATCCCTTATGGCCTCAGAATCTATGAATTTTCTATGTCTAATTTCTATGACTTTTTATCTCTTTTTAAAATCGTCCTTAAATCTCCACAGTATGGAAAGACATGGCAAGTTGGAAAAAAAATGATTGGTTTGAGGGGTTTTTGAAAGGAAAGGGAACGAGTGTTGGAATGGAAAAGATTCTTTTTTAGAAATATCAATGTAATATCAAAATAATGTTATGAGTTTAAAAATGACTTGCAGAGTGGGAAACAAAATTGGGTCATCACCTATAACCCCTGTGTCAGATCTCTACAGCACATCATCAAGGATCTACAATCTATTCTACAAGACAATCCCTCACTCTCTCAAGCTTTGGGAGACAGATCTCTCCTTACTTACAGACAGCCTCCCGACCGTAAACAGATACTCACCAGCAACTACAGACCGAACAACAGAAACATTAAAGCAGGCACATGTCCCTGCAACAAACCACGTCACCAACTTTGCCCCCATATCTGCACAAAAGACACCATCACAGGACCTAATCAAGCCACACACTCCATCAAGGGCTCATTCACCTGCTCGTCCACCAATGTGATTTATGGAAGGACAGTACTTGAAATGCTTATGGATCAGTATTCTAACAAGTAACTCATAAGATGGGTACCAATGAGGGTCTGTTATAGACCACCAAAATAGACTTGGGAACAGGATGAGCAGCTCCTCAATATAGATAGATGTATTGCAAAAAATAAAAATTGAGGTATGGTGAGAATATGCTGGAGGGCTATCCTGACACTAGAAAAATACCCTTGAAGTTTAAAAAAATTAAAGATAATCTAATATACAGTATTGCCATCCATTTGAGGTGTTTTTATATTGGACCCCTTTCTGATGGGTAAAGATGAACTGATCACTGAACTAAAAGTTGATGGATGAATAGGTGTAAGAGATGCTGTATTTTAGTTGCACATAAGGGAAATTATAGTTCCAACCAATAATTACAAGACCTTTTTATTAAGGTTGTCTGAAATGTCCCATGTTTTGATTTCTTATAACTTTGCCAGACTTTAATAGTTTTGGCTGATATTTTCCATTTTGCCTCAGGCTGAATTTTTAAAAAAAGGTTTCAGCTACAGTGAATTATTTTTGATAATAGGGGAGAGGAAAAATGTACGTGTGTGCATGAGAGAGAAGACAGACAGAGACATTTTTTAAATTTAAAATTTCAAAGTCAAGCAGTCAAAACTTAGAAAATACTAGAATTAAGGTTGCATGTACAGCATTAATTCATCCACTTGTTAAGTATGCATTATGCTGCAGTCTTTAATTACATGACTACATATTATTGTTTCCATAGGAAAAAAGGCTAAAATCCCTATTTAATCCTAAGGCAACCATGTCAAATTAGAATTCATATGCAGATTTGACACTGTTGCATTAGGGTTAAATAGGGATTTCGGCTTTTTTTCCTCATTACAACAGGTAACTTTTGCTTTCTTTTTTACTTCACCTTCCTCTAATATGCTGTTCTCCACTGTTTGAATCTAAACAACTGTTTTGATTTGATGTAACAGTCTGACCTCAGTCTATGACTTACACTTCCCTGCATTTATTTTCCTCCCATTCATCTGTAGTTATCCATCTTCAAGTATCTGATGAAGGGGGATTTTCTCCCACGAAAGCTCATGCAATAAATCATTTTGTTAGTCTTTAAACGAGCCATTAGACTCCTTGTTTGTTTTTGCTGAGCTACACTATCATGGCTACCACTTAGGAAGGCAGTATTTCCCCTCTGTCTCTTAGAATAAGGTATAGGGACAGAGCTATAGAAATAAGACCATGTAATTTGGAGGCAATTGTCCTATTTCTGCATGGGAGGGAGAGTGTAGAGAATATAAAAGGTTACTTCTGGACCCTGGGGGCATAGTAGGCCATATATTAATTATAACATAGTCTGCATATAAGAGGTCTTAGTTGCCTGAATGTTTCTATTTGACACTCATGGTCTTAAATTTTGGTCTGGCAAGCTGAAATAGATAGGAGTTTTTGATAACTAATAGTTTAAATATGTCTTTTAAAATGAGAACTTCATTTTTCATGGATGTTGTAGATTTCATTATATACTTTCAAATGGTAAAATTATTCCCACTTAAGATTTGCATCACTAAAAGAGACTTAGAAATGGAGTGCTGAGAGGACGCAAGCTATCTGAGTAATGTATTGGACAGCAATTCTCTAGAAAATGTATATGTACAAAAATCAGTTGAAACTTCAACATCTTTTAAGATTAAAAACAAAAGAATATTCAAATGTATTGGCTTTTTTGGTCAGTTTAGAAGAGCCATTGCTGCCTGAGGTTTTGAAGAAGGCCACTAATTCTTCCCAGTCTGTCACTTTTCCCTAGTCAATGCTGTGCTGCGGTCATTACTCCTTAAGTGAAAAATCTGACCCACAATACATCACAATATCTAGGCCAGCGAGTACAGTGCTAGAAGCAATGAGTTCCTTACTGTGAATTAGAATGTCCTCACAATTGTCTGTAATAGTTAAAACCAGATTTCATGGGTTTGATCTTCCTTTTAAATCTGATTATTGTAGCATGTCTTGTAAAGTTGACTGTTGTACATATGTGTGAAATCATAGCAGCTTTTAATGAGAGATCTGTTGCTGACCATATGTGGAGCAAAACCAAGACTGAGACATGAAGGCTTTTAGTTCTGATTTTTTTCTTGTTTATGTCCATTACACATATATGATGGTTGTTTTGGGGTTTTTTTTAGTGTTAAAGTGAAAACAGAATCTCAAGACCCTTCCTCTTCATGGCGATCCCTTATTCCTGTAATCAAAGTCAATGTTAGTACGGTAAGTGAAACATTCCTGGTTTGGTCTATAAATAAATAAATTGCTTTAAGTTGTGGAAACTCTAAAATTTACTCTTACAATTGTGACTTCATTATTACTATAGTTTAATTCTATACTTCTTACATGCTTTTATTTGGATCATGAAGGAAATTTTTATATATATATAATTTTATATATTTATATTTTTTAGCACAAATTCTGTTACCCTTATGAAAGTCCATTTATTTCGGCCTTTCAACCATAGTAGTCTATATTTTTGTATGTTTGTGTGGGTTTTTTTAAGTCTGTGACTAACAAATTAACTAGATGGCTCATTATATTGAAATTCTTTATTTCCATGTCACGTTTAATATAGGCGTTAGAATCTTTTGGACTTTTAAAATTTTTTTGAAGGTTAAAATAATTACCTCAAAAGAGCCGTAGATTTTCTGACCAAGTGAATTCAGAATAGAGCTCAAAAACTTCCATTATATGTCCTAGTATATTGTAATTTATCACAGAATCTGAAATTCTCAACTATCTGTTGTTGTTATACAATGGTGATTAACATTTTTTTTTGTAGTAATGTCGTTTGGAATATAATTCAGCATGTAGCATGTTCATACTCCTTCAAGGAGTCACATGAGTCAGGACTGAAGTTTGGGCACATGGGGTAAAATCCTGGTAACACTGGATATGCCTATGCTGCAATAAAAATCCTGCAGGACTGAGTCTCAGAGCCTGGGCCAGTTGACTAGGGCTCAGGTTCACAGGGATAAAAATTGCAGTGTAGATATTCAGGTTCCAAAACTTCGCAAGGGTGGAGGATCTCAGAGCCCAGGCTCCAGCCTGAATATGTCTCTCTCCATTTTTAGCCTCATTTGCCTGAATCAGCTGACCTTGGCCAGCCTGAGCCATGCCACAGATCTTTTATTGCATATATATCCACTGAAGTTCAGGGAAGTTTTGCCCGTGACTTCACTGTGGCTGAGATTTCACTCATAGTCTTTACTTGCATAGTAGACTGGTTAGCTATCTGTGTCAGTAGTGTAAAAAAAGCAATACAAAATCAAAAAGTAATGAATCTTTCTTTTAATTTAGGGTCGCTTAGCATTTGGGAATCATTATCAGCCGCAAACACTCTGCATTAACTTTGATGATGCTTTCTTAACATACACAACGAAACCACCTTCAAGTCACCTTGACCAGTTTATGCACATCATGAAGGGAAAACTAGAAAATGTCAGAGTCATGTTAGTTCCCAGTCCAAGATACGTTGGTCTTCAGAATGATGAGTAAGAGATTTTATTTTTTTAAGAGTCCACATGTAATCTGATGTTTTTATCTTGTGCGGCTGCTAATTGTAGATTGCTCTTTAAAAAACAAAACAAAACAAGACTGCTGTTTGTTTCTGTTACTATGGTCTTATTTTCCTCTTGTCATTTGTCTAGTTGTTTAATGCTTTTGCCTCTAAAGAGACTTTAGACATGTGACCTTTAACAGAGTAGTATTTATAAAGAAAAATTTGGGTTGTTGCTGTTTTGCTATGATTTCAGGACTCTTCTGTGCACTTTTTGACTCATATCTCACATTAATTAAATAAACTCATGTTGTTTCAATTGAGTTCTGTTACAAGCTAAAGCATATGTTTGCAGCTTAAAGACAAATATAGGCTGAGATGCTGACTTGCGTATATTTCTTTTATGTACAGTTAAAGCTATTGAAAATAGGGAAAATGTGAAATTATAAAAAGCTGCATAAAGTTAGATATAGGAGGAAGTCAAAAATTTTTGAGGAACATGATCTATGGAATCTTCAAGATTGTCAGCCCCTAAATTAAACTCGTTTTTATTGCAATTCTGTTCATTGCAAGGGGTTATCCAATTTTATTACTGAACTTCCTTAAATTTTAAATGAGTTGTAATCTGTCTGATTTAAGATGAGAAAAATGGGTGCCTGACATGTGATGCAGTGGTAAATGTGGAGCATGTATGTAATGCAAGTTATTCATTCTTACACTTCTGCATGTCCTGCTTCTTGACTGGACAATAGAATACAGTTCTAAAAATATTAGAACAGAGATGACAAGCGAAGGAAGGAAAGTGCAAGGTTCTGTAAGATGGCCGGATACCATGGCAGTAAGCAGAGTGTACATGCCTAGTTGGATACAGTGTAATATGCACACATTTTCTTAGGGAAGCAGTGTGAACATGTAGACACAATTTGGTGCCTGTCTGCTCTGGCAAGGATCCTTAATAGATTTTATTCAGCAATGCTTATAATATTTAATGTGCAAACAGACCCTTTAGGGCAAAGCTGTTTCATTTTCAGGTCTTAAAAATGTTGTTTGCTCAACACAAGGTAAATTCCATATAATATCCTTGGAAATAATGTGTGTGTATCTGGTCTTCTTCTGTATATGATTAATCACACATACATACACACACCTGCCAACAGTTTCTTGGAGGATGCCTCATTGAATTGAGGAGTAAATTTTGAACTTCATCAGGCTGTGCTTAGTTGAGGCAAGGGAAAGTTGTTTGCTATTGTACATAGGTCAGAAATAAGTTTGTCTTTTTAACTTTTGAAGATAGTCTTGAGGTCCTTTTAATAAAAAAGTTTGACAATTTTATCTTTTCCCCCTACCCTTGCATTAGGACCACCAAACAGTTGAGAGTAATGGGATTAGATGTTGTTGCTGAGCCGTTAAAAACTAGAGAACATTGGCAGGAACTCCTTCCTGAGTTTTGTGCTATTGAGCTTCACACAGTCACGCATAGCATCATCATCCTGTAAAAATTGTTTCCTTTTTGTGTCATGTTTGATTCCAAAAAAGACAGATGGTCAGACAATGACTCTGATTATGGAGAGATGTAGAAATAGGCCTTTTTTAAATGTTCAGTTAAGCCAATCCTAGTTCTTATCATGGGAATATGTTTGAAAGCTGTATTTTTCTCCAAAAATCTTTGAAGACTGAGTCCTTTAGACATTTCTTTAGTATCCTTCCACATCAAAAAGTACTTCAGGCTATGTCGCTAGCAATGGATACACTGATCTGGTTAGGTACCCTTGCTGATGATGAAAAGTTAATAGTTCTAAATTTAAGAGAATTAAATATCCTTAAACTTGTGCCTGATAGCTTCATCTTATTGTACTGATGCCCAACTTGTGATTCTTTTAGTGAGTGCTCATTGCAGAATTGAGAACATATCTATTAGGAAAGAAAAGTTATGGATTGTTCTGTGTTGATCCTAGCCTTGGAGAGGGCTTTTTGGTGGTTTTTTGTTTTCTTTAAGATGAAAATTTTCTATTTCACTTTAGCCTAGACTTATGAAAAAGAAAGTCATAACCTAAAGAGATTTTGGTTAGTTTCTGTTTTAATCAAGTATTTCTTGAAATACTAATTGCATGATAATGTTTTATTTTTAGAATGGTTCATATTATGATAGGGCAGTAGGGCAGAGTTATAAAGTAACTGAAAAAATCATAATTCAGCATTTCTATACTTTCAGATGTTCAGCAGTTTAAGTGTAGCTTTAACTTTGAAATATTTGGCTTTCTGTCCTTGTATGTATTTACAGCCCTACTCCAAGAATGAAGTATCTGTCTGCACTATATGAGTATAACATATCTTTTGGTTTATAAAGTATTCCCCTGTGTATGTCTGAAGAACACAAGTTCAACATTCCTGCTTCTAAGGATTTGGGAAGTCTGAGAAATTTCTCTGTGAGGGAAAATAAAAAGAGGAGCTAACATCAAAATCTCTTGGAAAATAACAAAGGAACTTTCTTCAGCTAGTACTGAAAACAAATTAACAAGGTTAATGCAAAACAGGATTAACATACTTAAGTTATTAGCTTGTTCCCCTGCCTACGCTAAGGATCTTCCATTGTTCCTTTTGGTTCCCCAACAACTTCTCATCCTGGATGCTGGGAAGGTATGCAGAGAACACGTGACCATGTTCAGTGTAAGGTTCACCTAGAGTGACCATGTACTCTTGAAAAGCAAGAATGGCCTTATTTTTAGGGCCTGTCCTAATGCCCTTTTTTAGTTTTATAAAATCAAGTACTTTATTCCAGTTGTCATTAACTTCAGCCTTAACGGTTCCTCTTTATGTGTATATTTATTACAGCAGTTCTGTTTACATGAACATAGTTTTCCTCAAACACAATTTTTGTTAACCTTATACTATATGTATACTACTGTGTGTGCCAGATATGAATCTAGGAATGCTCTTTATGTGAAAAAGGCATGGAAAACGATAATTCTAGAACATAATTCAGATTAAAGGAACGGGGGAAATAATAAATTGCTGGCTTATATTGGCCATCTATATCTGCAGATAAATTACCTTCACAGTTAGTCGTTCCTTGCATTTAGTCTAATGAAGCCTGTGTCATGTGTGTGAGCACTTTTTTTTGATCCTAAGTGGCGTGTTGCAGAGCTTCTCTCCTGCAGATCTGGAAAAGAGGAACTTTTTATCTCTACTCTGGAAGATTCATTGTAGCTGATCTTCTCACCCATGGATCTGCTTTAAGAGTCCCCTGAAGTGGGAGGTGAAGTGTTCTGGTCTCAGGCTTGTGTACACCTTAAACAGAAGGCTATACCTACTACATTCCTTAGCATGTGGCAAAGTGGCCATGCGTGCATCTATACATACATACTCAACAGTGTAGTCCTCTTACCTGCCTACTTAAAAAAAAAAAAAAAAAAAAAAAGTAAAAATCTTCATCTGCAAAATGTTTGTTCATGTGTGTGATGTGCCATTTTCAAAGTGTTAGAATTCAGTGAAAGCTAAACTAATTTAATCCGAATATGCAAAGGTACTTTCTTCCATTAAGACTATGTCTATCCTAAATTCAACCTTTCTGTCCAGACCAGTATTTCTCAGCCTTTAGTGGACCAGGAACACCTAAAGATATTAATTACTTGGCATCGAACACATAATGAAAACTTTCTTGAAAAAGCTGGTCTATACCAGCTCTCGTGTTAGTAATATTGGTGTACTAAGCATTCCTGTGAAAACGATTCAGGAAACCGAATTAAATACAATTTTAGACTATGGCATGCGTTTATTTATAAAAAGTGTACATAATCATTATGTATCTAATTGAAAATTGTATTACTCAAGTATTAATGGGAATTTTGGGCCTGCATGTTTGAACATAGTTCATCTATTCCTGGAGTACGGTTGGTCAAAGAAAGTCTTACCTTGGAAGTTATGGCCCAATGATTTTGATGCCAGTGGTAACTGTGGCAGGAAATTTAAAATGGCCCAGCCACAGCAAAGAAGCATGGTGGCGGAAGATGGCCTGTTTGTCCTAAACCATAACTTTCTCAACTCATAAATCCAACCGCTTCTGGATACATGCAAATTGCAGTTGGGACATTTTAAATCTCCCAGGCACACATTGGGTTGCCGTGTTGCTCCTTCCCCAGGCAGCCTATCCTCCCGCAAGGGAAGGATCAGGGTCTGTCGTGGAACACCTCTACTATGTCCGTGGAGCACTGATGTTGGACACAAGTTGAGAAACACTGGTCCAGACCACCTCATTTGTGGGCTGCTCAAGAAAAGGTTACAACAGTATTATAGTGAAAAGTAAAGTTTCCTCCTTCCCCTTTCCTCTCGCTTATGAACAGTAGAACAGTTTTTGTTCAAAATTTGGTATTTTTAAAGTTACCTAGAGGCAAAGGTCAATTCAGGGGAATTTTAGCTTGAAAAGTGAAAGGTCTGGAGAATGCATTTGTAACTCTGGCAGATTCTGCTTATGATCATGTAAAATGTATTTCATATTTTGTCCTGTAGGGTGTAAATGCATATGAAATAACTTGTTAAATAGCGCTGTGTTTTCCTAGGAAAAGAGGCACCGTACAACATTGTAATTAATTTAGGAATTTTAATGTTCTACAGATACATGGGATTAAGAAAGCAATTAGAAAACTAGGAATATATGTTTTTGTTCTTGTCACCTGTTTTTTATGAATTTTTTATTAATTTTCCTGTGTTTCATTTATGTCCTTTTAAAAGGGTATATAGTACAGCTGTGTCAAGGTCATATTGTTTCATCAGATAATCTTACTTCATGGCTCCTTGTATATGGTTACAGGAAGAATACCAGATTTGGTTATACAGTATTATACTAATGGTCTAATTACTGAATATGATCTGTCCCTGTAGTCCTGAATGCTATTTTTGTAGGAAAATAATTAACAAATAAAAGAATTGAATGTAGGACAAGGAGAAAGCAACTTGTTAACAAAGTAAATGAAAATTAAAAGTAGGGCTTCAATGGTTTATGGAATAAAGTAACATACAAGTCTCTCTTTGTGTGAGAATAAGTACCTCAACCTGAACCTGATCTTTCAATATATTGACTTAAATCATCCTTGAAATTGCTTTATTTAACAATATTTTAACTAACCTACTGCATTTTGAAAACAGATTTAAAAGAATAAGAGAAAAAGAATGTAGGATGGTTTCTTATTATTAATGATTTAACTTTTAAAATGTCATAGGTAATTTAAAGAGTTTTATTTTGTGCTGTAACAAAGCACATAACTATTTTTCTGTTAACACTTTATTACTCTACTACTTAACAATCGGATATTATGTTACCATACTACCAGGGACACTGATGATGATCTTATTCAGAAAAACATTAATGGTAACAATTAAAGATGACTTAAATATCAGAAATTAGATTTCTTTTCAGAAATAGCTTATGCTTTTTATGCTAAGAAATACTCTTACTCGTGAACTTCTGAATGCTATACTTAGGGCAGGTCTTGTACTACAAGAATTATAGAGTGATGGTGATCTCATGGTTAAAACCTTCCACTGCAAATCAAGGTTTAGGGTGAAATCCCTTCTGTTGGTCCAGTCCCTTGGGCCTGGAGGGAAGAAGGGCCAGAACAACATAAAGGTGCCTTAAATCACCCATGTTCAGCCAAAGAAGGATTTCCCTTGCAGCAGATGCTGCAAAAGACAGCAATGATGCAATTTCCTGTTGACTTCCTTGCAAGACCAGGTGAAAGGGGCATGGTAAGGGTGGCACTATGTGGGCTATGCACCTGAAGTGATTCTGAGCAATACTGCAGCTTATAGGGCAGTAGAGGGAGACTGCTGTCATTTACAGTCATAAGGGCCTGTCTGAGTTATGACAGGGGCCTTTGCAGCGTCTGGAGCAGACCAGGATTGAAAGATTGATTGCATAGATAGCTTAAAACTACAATAGCCTCCACTTTTAGGGGCTGAGTTTTTTCTTAGGGGCACAGCATAGAGCTAACTGTGCCCACCAGTTCTGCTCTTTGTTTCTGCTGTAGAGTGTGTGGCTTTGAGTAGGTTATTTAACTTTTCTGGTTTCTGAGTTTCTTCACCTATAGAACTGGATATTCGCCTACTTTATAAAACATTTTTGCATTTTAATTCATTAATGTCTATAAAATGCTTTGAAATCATGAGATGGAAGGCACTATGGAACAACAACATGTTTATTAGAATTACTCTGCATTAGCAGAAAGGTCAGCAACTGAATCTGCAACACACCATTCCTACAGTATTGGAAGCTCTGAGAGAAGCTGATTAGTAAGAAAGCTGAGGTTTTCCTCAGAGCTGGGCAACCTGGATGATATTTTTTATTACTATCAATAGGCCACCAGGAGTCTAAGAAAAATTTTCTGTTCAAATGTCTTTTTAAAAGTCGTTTACTTATTACCTATGGCAAGTTTATCAATTGATTCCAAGGTCCTGAAAGTGTTTACTTCTGAGCTTACAGCTGAGTATAATCTACACTCTTTCTCAGCAAAACAAACAAGGAGTCCTGTGGCACTTTTAAAGATGAACTATTTTACTTATCTCATGAGCTATTGTGGGTGAATCTCACTTTGTCAGACACAAAAGTTCATGGGATAAATAAAATTTAGTCTTTAAAAGTGCCACAGTACTCCGTGTCTGTTTGTTGAACTAGACTAACATGGCTGCCTCTCTGGAACTCTTTTTCAGGTTACCCAAAAATTAAATTTAGCTTTGTTTAATTTTGTAACAGTTAATTTATTCTAGAATATCTCTCATTATTTCCTTCAACCCTTTATTTTTTTCCCCACAACAGACCACCAAGGTTAATGGGAGAAGGCTTTGTGGTAATGCAGTCTAATGATGTTGACATCTACTACTACATGGATGAACCAGGTATCTTCTGTTGAGTAATAGCATTATGTACATAGTTTATTCCTCAGGGCTTACTATACCATTAGTGTTACTGTCTTACTAATGTCTTTCTGGAAGGTTGAGAGAATTTATTTTTATCTCCAGTTTGGAAGAGTTAGCACAGGATCTGAGGCAATAAGGGTATCGCAAGAAAGAATATGAAATGTCCCTGGCGCTGTGTAGTGTTATCTACTAAATACTCACATTGTTCTCATAGAAATGGTGGACAGGTTCCATTGAAATAAAAGGGAAAGGATACTGTATTATATTTTGAGTGGAAATGAAGTTTTTAACTGTATGTTTTAGCTGTTGTTCTTCACAATGAATATTGTCAACATTTAAGTGACTCCAACTTCCAGGCTTCTCTCCATAGGCCTGGAGAAAGTAAGAGCTGGTGGTGGGTTTTTGGAAGGATGTTAATGGGAGTTTGGTGCCTAATTCTCTTAGGAGTCTTTTTGAAAATACCAGCCTCAAGCTAAGTTTTCAGTGCCTAAAATTAAGCTTCTTAAAACAATATTTCTGCATCCAAATAGAAATCACCTGATTTCTAAAGTAATAAGCAAATCTAACTCCAGCTGAAATCAGTGGGAATGGTAGGCATTGAGCAGCTTTGAAAATCCATCCATTCTTGTCTTGGCATACAAGTTCTTGTGTATACGGGGAAGTTTTCTCAGCATACCTCAGGTGCGAATTTAAACTGATATAATACCAGTATAACTACCTGTGTAGCTGCGCTTATTCTTTTATAGTGATTTGTTTTGGTATAGCTTTTGTTGCTTGGGAAGGGATTTATAACTAGATCTGAATGACTGGTCATTCCTCCCAGGTAGAAAACTCCTTACTATAGCTGTATGAGCTTAATTTTAAGTACACACATTAGAAAAATTTTACCTAAATTTGTGAACAGAATTGATTTTTAAAATTGCTCAATGTTGGCCTAACTCTGCTCACATTGAAATAAATAGTAAAAATCCAATCATCTCTACATTAGAAGGTTTAACAGTAAAACTTCAACCAGCATATAGCTACTGACCTTCCGGTCACTAGTTTGCCTTCACATTTGACTGCGTTTGCTGGAACGGCATATCCTCACCGTGACTGATTGTATTGGCAGAAGAAGGGTGGCAAAGTGACTGTGCGCTGTAGTGTCCCCTGCGCCATTGTTCGATGCATTCCCTTCTAAGAAATCTTTTAGCAGCATATTGTGGGATGCTAGAGCTCTTCTCAGGGAATCATGGAAGATGGGGATGAAATTCTCCTAGTTGCATCGTCATGCTGGTTTTCTATTTCATTCATCTCATTGTCAGAGTTGTGGATGTGGAACAGATCAGCAGAGCTGGCTTGTTTCTTTTAGAGACCGGACAGCTGATTCTTCTAAGCTTATGGAGCTACAACTCCATCGCAGCTGGGTCTGCATTAGAGAAAATGAGAAAACTGAAGAGGTGTGGATAATGGGGAAAGTGAATGAAAGTCAATAGGTGCTGCAGATTGACTGGCCAGGTGCACGGTATGGAGCAGCAGTTCTGGGCTTGTGAAGCAAACAGCAAATGGTGGGATTGGCTTGTAATGGAAATCTGGATGCTCAGCAGTGCTTGCAGGATTTTCATATGAGAAAGGCCATGTTTCTGGAGCTGTGTGCTATAATATGTTCTTTTTATCCACGAGGAGTAGATTGGAAGAGATACTGTTGCAGGGTATGGTGGGGCTTTGATATGAGGAGAAGGTGATATGTCTCTGGCCCAGTGAGAAAGAATTGTCCATGCAGTGTATTGGCTACTAGGGTGTTGAAGTGGTTCGGATTTTTTGCTCCATAATACTCTGGAGCATCTGAACTTGTCTTTTGAAGAGCTTCGTCGTGTCTTGTTTCCCATCTCAGTACACCTTTGGTCCTTCTGTGTTTGCTCCAGCCCCTGCTCTAGTGGTTCTTGACTCAGAACTGTTGAGCATGTCTGTGAGTCTCTTGTCAGTTTCTTTTTCTTCCTTATATCCTGGTCAGTCTTTCAGCCAGGGTGCTGGAGGAGGCCCTCAAGGATACTCCAGTCGAGGTGAGTGGCAAACAGCTAGACAGTTAGATTTAAGGGGTTAGCAGACATCAAAGTGAATGTGACATCTCCCTAACTAGATTTTCATAAAAAGAAGAACAGGTTCATGGTCAGTATTGTTTAATTTAGGGCTTTGCAGCAGCACACCATGGTGTGTGTGGGAATACTTTTCAAACTTTCTAGCTACAGGGCTTTGGGGTGGGGACTGAGCATGGAGGTTCTGGATAAGGGTAGCACAGGCATAGAAAGCACTGCAAAATCTTTTACTGGCAGTGGTGATCCTGATGTCTATATTGTTCGTGATGTGCAAAGATCCAGGGAAGACAACTGCTTGAGATGGCTCAAGGTTAGCCGGATCCATGTAGCTGGCCTCTTCCTTGTGATGGTACCCATGGAGCTTATTGCAGAGTGGTGTAGCCAGGTGCATTACCGTGGCAGAAGAAACAAGGCTTAGAAATGTGCAGGCACAGATCAGACAGTACTTCCGTGAAAATTTCAGTGAAGTTGTGTGGGACATTTTAAAAAAAAAAACCCCAAAAAAAGTCTGGAACCAGAAGCTCTGCAAGTATAGACGACATGGTAGCCAGCTAGTTGAGTAAGTCAGGCAAAGCCCCCTGAGCCAACAGCAGCTCACTCTCTCTTTCTCTCTCTCCTGAATCTAAATACAGCATGCAATTTTGTCTTGTATTTTGTCTTCTGGATTTGAAACACAAAATACTGTGTTTTGGACTAGAAAATCTGTATCAAATAAATTTACAATGATATTTCTGCAAATTCATGTAGTTTCAGTGCTTGCTGGATTGTTTGCGAGCATTATTCTGTGTTTGTGAAATATTTAATTTGTATGTTCAGGTATTGCTTTGTATGCGATTCTTTTTTGTTTGTGAATGATATTTTAAAGGGGGTCATTAACCAGAAGAGTTGAAAAATTTGACCAGTTTAGTTACTGGAACAATATCATTGTGACATTATTGCTGAAGGGCCATTTGTACAGCGGCAGGTAATACAGTATCTGCAGTCATTGAACCAATGTCAGGGTGCCAGTAGAGGATTGTATTGCTCAGGAAGATGATTTAACTTCACCAGCAGTCAGGGTTTTGTCAGCAGGACTGAAAAAGCAGTTCCACGTGCAAAGGTGACAGAGGCAGATTTTACCGCTGAAACTTTGTAGTATAGATTCAACGGACTTTACTGACTTCAGTGGAACAAATTTAGGCTGTCATTGAGTACTTGGGAAAATCTCAAGGCCTCTTGCTTTCAATCATATCCTTGTCTGTCTTTCTCTTTAGTCTGCATGAAGAGTGGTTTGACACTTACTTGTTGCAGTGATCTTGAATGAAACTGACATCTACATACTTAAATTGTGTAGTAATCCTCAGAAAATTCTTCATGATATTTGGAAGCAGCTTCCTTTAGTGATGTTTACTATCTTACATAATACAGGTCTTGTACCAGAAGAGACAGAGGAAAATAATGATGAAGAAACAAGCAATGAAGACAGCAAACTGCAAGACCTGCCTCCATGTTGGGGATTAGACATTGTTTGTGGGAAAGGAACAGATTTCAATTATGGACCATGGGCTGATAGGCAAAGGTATTAAACTGATTTGCATTGTTAATATTCATCTTGAATATCACTTCCTATTTGAAAATGATAATGAAGTCTCCATTGATACTGCTGCTCATGCTGTTAAGCATACATGATAGACTACTATGTTTATAACAGGCACAATATAAACAAGGAGTCTGGTGGCATTTCGAAAGACTAACAGATTTATTTATCTCATGAGCTTCACGTCTATCCAGTAATTTAGGCTCAGCATTAGTTGCTATGGATGTCTTCCAGAATTTCAAGATCATTCCTCACAAAGATATAAGTAGAACATTTTGATATTTTAAAAAATGAATTAATTGCATTCCTATTTAATGAATGCGATAGTTCTGAAGTTGTCAAATTTGTATATCTGTAGCAAATTTACACTTGTTACTTTCTTTTAAAAATGTCACTTTTGTGCCATTTTCTTACGTAATAAAACTACTGATTTTTTTTTTTTTTTTTGGTGTGGAGAATTGAATATGGGGCATATTCTCTTCATGAATATTTTCCTGCAGATTAGGATAGGAAACCAGTAAAGAGGGAAAGATTGTTCTGTAAACTGGAATTAGACAAATGCTTGATGGTATCCCAAAGAATACTTACTGTTTTAGCTGGTAGGTCTAAATAACAAACGCAGATTCTACCACCCTTCTTCACCTTGGATAGCACTTTACTCTTCGAGTCATTCCATTGAAATCAGTGGAACTGTTTACAGAAAAAGGTACGAATTGAGTAAAGGTGACAACATCTGGCCATTTTAAAAAAAGTTGAGAAGAATCACAACCTTGATAACTTTCTTGGATGTATGCCATTTACTGAGCTGTGAAATTGTTGTGATTGACTATCCATAGTGGGTGTGAGAATGAGCAGATGATAAGGAGTATAGAGAGTAAACAGTATCTTGAAGTGTCTAAAGGAAAGAACTTATTTCATATTTTGTTCACATAATTAATTGTTGAATGATGAGGGCATGGTTGTTGAAGTGAGTACATGCCCTTTAATCAGATAAAGGATCCAAAGAGGCGGGTCTTTTCAAGGAATGTTTTATATTTTGGGCACTTTTTCATTGTAGATTTGAAAAAAAAAAATTAGGGTGGAGCTTTCAAAAGTGCAGAAGTGATTTAGGAGCATGAATCCTAATGAAAGGCAATGGGATTTTGTTGTCCTAATTCACTTAAGTACTTTTGAAAATCCCACCCTTTAACCTCTGAAGTCTGTTTCAAAAAACCTTCACTTAGTTCAGGCTGGTATTAAAGCATCTATATAAAGTAACTGTGAAAGAATGATCATTTGTCAGGCACTACAGCAATTTAGTCTTGAGTGCACTGAAGAAAAGGCCATTCTCATCAAACACTTTTATTTCTTTTCCAAGAAAATATTTCTCACTTGGCTTCAGTTTTAAAACGGTTATGTGGAATTTGACCTTAGTTCACTGATGGACTCCTTATTTGAACCATATATATCAGGCTGTCCATGCTTTTACAATTCTCTGTTTGCTTTCTTGTGGCTATATGTTTAGTTCAAATTGCAGAAGTTTGGACTACATTCTGATCCCACACATTCTAATTTTATAGACAATTTATGATTTGTATAGTTCTGGGCTTCATGCCATTCATATACAATCAAAAAGTGACCTTGTCATCTCTTTTATCCTAATCCTCAAAACAAGGCACTTACTCCCTATTATGTTTCTACAGTATATTGTGGTGGATAGATGAAATGGAAGAAAAAAAAATTAACTGTATGTGCTTTGTGGCATTGTTAGGGTTTTTTTCCTCTCATACACTCATAACATGTCTTTCCACCACAACCATCCCCTCAATCTGCCCCAAAAGTTTATTTCCTAGCAGTTTGAATATCTAGTTTGAGTTTGATTTTACTAATGCTGTGGAAGTCTCTCCATTGATTAGTATGGAAGATTTCAATGTTACTTTTCACGGGAGTAACTGTATTTCTGTTATTGTTTTCTAGGGACTGTTTGTGGAAATTTTTTTTCCCCCCGGATTACCAGGTTATGAAAATCTCAGAAATTGCACAGCCTGGGAAGCCAAGACAGATCCTTGCTTTTGAGTTGCGGATGAATATCATTGCAGATGCCACTATTGATTTGCTCTTTACCAAAAACAGGGTAAATAATGATAAGATGGCTAGAAAGAAATTAAGATATCTGAATCTTAGAAACTATTGCAATTAGGTTGTCTGGTATTTTGTTTGTGTGTATTTTCATTTGGTATTTTTTCTTTCGGGATATTTTCCCCTCTGGAATCTTCCAGAATTTGGTGTCGATCTTGGAAGTTACAAGAGAAGGGGAAATGTAATCTTTTTTTCAGCCACGTATCTTTTGGGCTGTTATCTTATTCTCAGTATCTTGATTTCTCATATTTTATAAAGTGTTAAGTTCATATCATAGCCTACATACACTATTGCTAACTAGGAGATGGGTGACTACATGGAGTTTCCCTGATGGAGTTTTCTACACAGTTTTGCATTAGATGGGGTTCCCCATGAAGGAGACCTGGTTTCCACAATCTTGAGGGGAAGGAGGGGTAACTTAATGCTAATCACTGTGTCTAATGAGTGGTAGTGTTGCACCCATGAGCATCATTTGCCAGTCCCTTCCATGTGCATATCCTGAACTCTGCACAGGGGCTTTTGCAACTGAGAAAGTTCAATAATTCCAGGAGCATGGGCCACTATTCTATAACTCATAAGGTTAGGCTATCGTATGCCATCTTCTCATGGCCCTAAATCAGTACTACTTATACCTTAGAAATTGTAAATATTTTCCTTTAACATTGTTGCGTGTAAATACCTCATTTAATATTTAACATGTTTTTAGTCCAAGGAAGATTATAGTCAACTATATTCTTTTTAATCTTGACAATTTAAATATGAACAGTGATGGCCAGAGGCCTGACATACACTAGCTGAAGATTAGGGGGAGAAATAACGTATAAACTTTTTCCCCCTTTGGCTACAATAGGAAACTAATGCTGTACATGTAAATGTTGGAGCAGGCTCGTATTTGGAAATAAATATTCCCATGACAGTCAGTGAAAATGGTAAGTTGATGAGGCTGTTCATTTTACATTATTAAGGTAATGCAGTGGAGAAAAATTTATTAATCCATAGGTTTGTGGCTAACTTAAGCTGTTTTTCTCCTGTGGCTACAAAGGACCTACATTTTTATGTAAAGGAGTATCATTTACACTTTAATAGTGCCTTTCATTATAGGATCTCAATGCACTTTAGAAATACAGATTTAACTCCTGTGAAGTCCTTATTGACATCAGTAAGATATTGCAGTAGATGTCCCTAATTACTGAAAACAAGGCTCATATTTCATCTAATTTTCTTCATGTTTTAGCACATGTAATGAATTGCATCAGTACAAAGGCATGACCTATTTTTCACAGGTTTTTGGAAACATCTTGGGCCATACATCAATGGAATATTAACTTAGTCATAGAAATACCATGTAAAGTCAAGACAGAGATAAAGATGGGGTAGAAGGAGATAGGGATTAGGGCTCTTCTGTTTACTTCCCCTGTAGAAAGTGTTGAAACTCCACATTAAATATTCAGAAATTCTCCTGACTTGCGTTTGCAGGTGTGTTTTATCTTTACCTGCATATAAAGAGTGCTAGAAGGAGCTTCCTTTTATAGTTCGTCATTGCCTTTCCTCTCTCTCTATCTCTGTTATACATATGTATGGTCCCTATCCCCATAATATCTGAGCACCTTAAAATCTTTAATGTGTTCATCCTCACAAACACCACCCATGAGGGAAGGAAGTACTGCTATCCCCATTTTACAGATAACTGAGTCACAGAGAGGCTAAGTGACCTGTCCAACATCTCACACACCGCCTATGACAGAGTTGCAAATTGAACCCTGATCTCCAGAGCCCCAGAACAGGGCCATCCCTTGTGGGGAGCAGGGCCCTGGACCTATTGGCCTAGGTGGGGCCCGGCCTCCCCCCCATGCTGCAGGGGAGCGTGGTGGGCCCACTGGCCTGCTCTGCCCTCCACGGAGCCGGCCCCGGAGGCCGAGGCCACCGGTGGGGGGAGCCGGCTTTGGCCCCGGCCCTGGGAGGCCGAGGCTGCTGGCGGGGGGAGCCAGCCCCGGCCCTGGGAGGCCGAGGCTGCCGGTGGGGGAAGCTGCATGCGGGGAGCCGGCTGCATGCGGCTGTGTGGGGAGGCCGGGCCAGAAGCCAGGCCTCACACACGTGCTCCGCCCCTGGGTCTGCCTGCTCCGCCACGGGGCGATTGCCCCGTTGGCCCCCCCCTCTAGGAATGGCCCTGCCCCAGAATAGCCTTTTCTGGATCAATCAGATTCTACAACGGCATTGTTTTAATCTTTTGTCATCCAACTTCTGAATGACCAAACTGGAAATTTTATTCTGTTGCTGAACTGGAGCTTCATACTGTCAATTCTCTTCATGATGTGTCTTGCACTTCAAGATGTTTGTTTATAAAGTATTTGAATTTCTATTGAATTTTTGAATCTTTATTGTAATTCACAAATAATCTTGTCACACAAAATATGCCATGCTGTAACCATTACTTGTTCTGTCTGCTAGGCTACTCCCCTGCAATTAAAGGACAGCTTTTACACGTTGATGCCACCAGCAGTATGCAGTACCGAACTCTCCTGGAAGCAGAAATGTTAGCTGTAAGTCTACAGTAATAAAGCATCATTAAGCATGAGGGTGCAAGGATGTCTGATGGACGTATGGTTTAATATTAACATTTTTATATGGTTGGTATAAATATTGTGCAGCATACAAAACAGTGCAATGATTGGGCCATTTGTATATATCTCCCAAGATCTCAATCTTCAAAGTATTATACTTAAGTAACTTCAAGTATGTTGAGTAATCCCACTGAAATCTGTAGAGCTATGCAAGTGCCTAAAGTTAAACAGTAATTAAAACCCCATTCTACAAAGACTTGAGGTTGCTAATCTCACTAATTTACAGGCATAACATAATTGATAAATAATCTCTCCCAGTTGCTCAGCAAAGATTCAATAATAGTGTTGTAATGAGGCCTTGCATTGCTAAGAAGATATTTCTCTTTCAAAATGCACTACTGTACATTTGCTAGTACACAAGTATTTTAAGTACTTAGAACTAAATGATTTGTTAAGTACAGATAGATTTTAGTAGTTAAGTACGGCAGATAGATTTTATGATAATTAGCTTTTTTTTATTTATTCGTATATCGTAATGCTACTCAGAACTGAGCAATTGACTTTTAATTAAATTCTATGGAATGGCATGTACACCAGTTTTGAAAATGCTACCTCCCTTTCCTTGTTAAGTGAATGATCTTAAATAGACACTTAATAGCCACAGTATATGGATAATTTGGTTTTAAAAAATAGTTTATTTAGAGGATATGTTGTAGGAGGTTGAGGAAGGTGGAGTCTTGATATGAAAGGTTATTAGATTATAAAATACTCAGAGTAACTGCACAGCAGCAGATGGCAGTATAAGAGAATCAGAGTAGAAGTTTTCAGAGAAATGAGTAAAGTGAAATTGACCTTCAGGCTCAGAGAAAGACATTATGTTTATTAAGAGATTGGAGAGGCCTTCTGTTCATCCCAGCAGGAAAATGGTTTAATTATTCACCAAAGTGTACATGGTTGACCCTTCATCTCAGCATTGTTCACACATTGTCATGTTGCAAGATAATACTGATGCGTTAGTGTTTTGTTCACAGTTTCACATTAATGCCAACTATCCCCGGATATGGAACATGCCACAGACATGGCAGTGTGAAGTTGAGGTTTATAAAGCAACCTATCACTTTATCTTTGCCCAAAAAAGCTTCTTTACAGGTACCTTCCTTATTTCATTAGTATCTAAACATTTAATTTGTGGAATATAAATATTTTTTCTTTGACTTATTTTCCAAACCATTTTAGAGGGGACTAATGTTGCTTTACGCAAGGGCAGATGGTCTTACAGTCCATGTGGTTACATTTGTATAAAATGGTGCATAATCTTCAGGTGTGAAAAATCGTAATGTTTTATTTCTTTTAATCATGTGTGAATTACGTTGGTTTTGTATGGTTGACTAGTCACAGTGAAGAATATCATTGTGGACAAACAGCACAAAATATATTGATCTATGTTGAGCATAACTGATCGGATATTTCTTAGTTTAATATTGCTGACCAAGTTGGCCAGTTAACATGGTGCATGCAGAAATTTTTTGGCTGATTAACTTAGGCTTTATGGGTTATCTATGGTCTCTAGGTGACTGACAAGGCTTGTCAGAAAATAATTTCCTCTCTAGGGTTTTGACTGTAATTTAGAACTCTGAGTTCTGCTACCTGGTAAGCTGAAATAGTCTGTATACTAAGATCTTTTACTAAATGGGAAAGCAATCAAAGGGACTCTCCAGTTCTGTGTTTCTGGCTTACTGTAAGCTCCATTAGGCTCCAGACATAAATTCTCTCATAGTTAAAACAGAATCAGGACTGATAAAGAAAATCTTGACAACTTGTTAAAATTTTTTTTCTTGTAATAAATTAAAGAATAAATTTAAAACACTTAATAATTAGAAACCAAGTTGAATTAACTTTGACATTTGTAATGATGTCCTTTAGACTTCTATTTTTCTTTTACTGTTCATATTTTTTTAAAAAAAATTAATTTTATGTACTTGCTGTTCTGTCACATAATAGGTACACTTAACTTTATTTGAAAGTTGAGCTTAATGCTCAACTTATCCTATGGAGTTATTGCAGTTACTTATTAAACTGCATTTACATTTATGCATGGATATTTTAATGTTTGCATATCTGTAAACAACCAAATTCATTTTTTATTTGTGGAAAACAAAAATTAACTTTGTATATCATTTAAAACCCTTTAATAGACTGAGGTAACTCTCCTTTGACTAGAAAAGTAAAGGATTGCTCAAATTTAGTAGTTTAGTTCTCAGATGATGTAAATTGGCATATCTTTCTTGGACTCAGCAGAGCTAAAATGATCTTCAGCTGAAGATTTGGGCCAACTACTTTTTAAAAGATTTCTTCAAAATATTTAGTTTCATTGTTACTCTTCTGTTTTGCTTTACTTTTATATTTTCTAACAAACATATTTTCTGCCCTATCATCAAGTTTCTGCTCATTATTACAAAGAAGAACCATTTACTTAGAAAAAAGCAGGGAATGGGAGATCCATTTACTATAAATAGTTGTGGAATATGATGGAAAGGTGCTCTTAGATATTCTTGTTTCTTGTCTCCCCTTTTATTGCAATGTAGTTTTTTCCTACAAACATTTCTTACAAATAGGATCAGATTTATATTTTTAGGTTGTGTGAAAAGGCAGGAAATGGTGAGAGGATCAGTCATCACCTGACACGCTAATAATTTGTTCTTTTTATTTTATAATATTTTAGATTTGATTCAGGACTGGTCCAGTGATAGTGCTCCTGATATTTTCTCATTTGTTCCCTATATATGGAATTTTAAAGTCATGTTTCATCAGTTTGAAATGATTTGGGCAGCAAATCAACACAACTGGATTGACTGTTCCACCAAACAGCAGGAAAATGGTAAGAAAGATTCTCTTCTGAAGAAATTCTTCTCTTATAACATGAAAAAAAATCACAATGCCTGTTTTATATGCTGTGTAGGTGTCCATTGAGAGGTAATAAAACCTCTTAGTTTTCACTAGGTATGTTTCCCCCATCCTCCAAAATATAGGGTTTTCACATGCTCACTGGTAAAAAACCCCACACACCCTGAAATACCACCGTTCTTCTTCAAGAAGTTGTACACTAAGTAGTTCTCTGTGTGTGCCATTGTACAGTGGTCAGAATTTTTCCCCTCAGCATTACTCTCTGGGATAGCACAAATGCCCTCTGCAGCCTTGGCACCATGGCTGATCCACCCCCAAGCCTCCTCAGTTCCTTTCCGCCGCCTGTGACAGTTGTAGTCACTCCCTGTCCTTGCTTCTGTACGTCTTTATTCAAATCTGCAATTAGCACCTGCTGTATTGTTAGTATAGTTTAGTGCTTGATTGGTCGGTTAGTTTAAAAAAAAAAAAAAAAAGTATCTGACACCCACTCTGGATACTGGCCTCAGTGTCGGAGATATGCTGTAGTCTCTGGTTTTCAAGCTCTGCCACTCTTGTGGTAAAACAGTGCCTAGTTGTGACCTTCACCCCAACTGCCAGAAGTGCTTTGGGAAGATTCACATAAGCGATAAAAGATGTCATTTGTAGGGGCTTCAAGCTCCAGTCTAAGAAAGACAAGGCAGTTAGGTTGAAATACCTGCTGCTGCGATTGGTGCTACATCTTCCATCTGAGCTGACTGCCTCAATCCAGGTAATAAGCACCTCTGGTGCTACTGATGCTGAAAGGGAAATTGGTATTACCACTACCGAATATAGCCAGATCTCCTGAGGAGATTGTTTATCAGTCTTCATGAATGTCTCTTTGCCCAGGCATAGAAAAGTCCATTTTCCAACTCTGGGAAACTTCTCCAGTGACTTGTTTGCAACAAATGGCAACACAAATCACCATTAGTTTTATTTCAGAACATGACTCAGCCTGAATTCATCAACTGATGCTTTTTGACTCATAGTGTCAGAGGGTCTGTTTGTTTATTTTTACCAGCATCCCTCTTTTCAAGAGTTCTATGCAAGCTCAAGCAAGACAAGACCTGTTTTAGATTGGTAGCCCTGTCTTAACCCCATCCACTCTGGTTTTCACATCTCTTGGACCTCTGTCAGTCCCCACTGTTGCTCCTGCTTTACACAGACGTAATTTCACAGAATTGTGTCCACCCACTTCATTTTGGTCTCCACACCCTTCACCTGATGGCCTGGAGGCTTCATGAGTAACATTAGTGGAAGAGTCCTGCTCTAGAGAGGTCTGGGGGGTGGTAATGAATAGTAGAAAACCATCAACTAGATGGAAGAGGCTTCCCATCTGGTTGAGGCTGAATGGGTCTCTTCTATTCTTGATTCTATTTAATGTGGATTGGACTATCATCTGAAATATCCAGGATTTACAATGAGCTCTATAGGGGTACACCTACCAACTATATTGGCTCTTTGCCCTCTTGTGGGTAACTGCTTCCTCTTTTTCCAACCTAATGACCATAAGATTTTTTTAAGGGTTTCAAGAGATAGTTTGTACATGTAAAGACCCCTTCCCATCATGCAGCCTGAATCAAGTCTTAACAAAACTAGTGGGTCTCCCTTTTGTGTCTCTTGCAACTGCTCTCTTTTGGATCTTTCAGCGAAGGTGATGTTTCTGGTAACCATCACATTGGCCAGGAGAGTGCGAGAGGTGAGGGTGCTGGTATCACATCCTGCTTTTTAAAAAAAAACAACCAAAAAAAACCACAGTCTACCTTCCTCCCTTCTAAGTTTGCATTTTAAACAAGCAATTTCCTTACTGACTTTCTTCCCAGAACCTCATTGTATAAGGGAGGGGAGAGACGGCACACACTGCGGGATGAATGAAGGGGAGTCCTGGTTCCATGCAACGGATATCCAGTTGTATTTGCCTGTGTTAACAGTTGGACAACCTGAAGCTGCCAGTTAAAGTGCATTGTTCAGATAGATCTGAAGCAATCTCTGTAGCCTTTCTGGCTAACGTGCCATATTAGACATTTTCAAAGTGATAGCTTTGTTTCTCACTGCACACTCTCTCAACAATCTAGAGACTGTGCTAAATTTGGACAAGTGATCCTCCAGTCCCTGTTCAAATAGACTCCAAAGCCACCTTCAGTTGGGACTGGTTGTGATTCACCTGTAGGGGAATAGACATGTGCAATCACTTGAAGAAAAAATGGTCACTAATCTTTTTATAACAGTAGTTCTTTGAGACATGTTGTGCGTATCCATTCCACAGCCCTCCCCCCTTTCCCTCTGTGTCTTTCTGGTAGAAAGAAACTGGTGGCAGTGGGGAGGGGATTGGAATGAGCTTGACCCTTTTATGCCTGCCCATGGCGTGTGAGGTAGCCAAGGGCACTCTTGCTGCCCTGATGGGTGCCATTAAGAGAAAAAAATTCTCTGACAATTGTGCACCAGAGTGCACAGGCACCTACAGTGGAATAGACTTGTGAAACACATCCCAAAGAACAACAGTTTATAGAAAATTTATAACCATTTTACACAAATTGCTGATAAACTGCTTTAGTTCATATTTTATTTTTATTATTGAAGGCCCTTGAACACCTGGAAAGGTAATACATGATTTTAAAGCATAACAGTTTGCTGTACTGCTGTTCACTGCAGCCATCAAGTCTTCATTGTTTTTCAATGAAGTTACTTCAAATATGCATTCACGAATGGAGACTTCCAGAGTGGTTTTTTTTTAACTTCATGTATTAGAAATTTCTGTCACCTACTTTAATCAAAATAAGAAAGATAAAAGTTTTAATATTAAACAGCTGTAAAAAGTGAATTTTGGAACACCAAAGATTTGTAGCATAAATCTCTTGGCTCCAAGATACTATGTTAATGAGCACTTTACTAATGTTTTATTGCTTCAGTGTGAAAGTTGAATTGCTGGTGAAAGGACACCATGTAATTATAGAGAACAGAAGCAGATAAGATCAGCCGTATTCTGACAAAACTATGGTCAGTCTAGCTCAATAGCTTCTCTTCTGATATTGGCCAATGTCAGCTGTTTAAAAGGGAATGAATAGAAAAGGCAGTCATTGAGTGATCCATCCCCTGTCATCCACTCCCAGCTTCCGCCAGTCAGAAGCTAATGGCACTCAGAGCATGGGATTGTATTGCTGCCCATCCTGGTTAATAGTTACTGATGGTTCTATCTTTCATGAACATACCTAATTATTTTGTTGAACGCTGCTGTAATTTTGGCCTTCACTATAATCCCTGTCAGTGGGTTCTGTAGGTTGACTGTGTTGTGTGAAAAAGTCCTTTAGTTTGCTTTAAATCTGCTGCCTATTAGTTTCATTTGCTGACTCCTGGTTCTTGTGTTATGTGAAGGAGTAAATGACACTTTCTTACTCACTTTCTCCACATCATTCCTGATTTCACAGATCTATATCCTATACCCTTTTAGTTATCTCTTTTCCAAACTGAGAAGTCTTGAGTCTTTTTAATCTATCCTCATATGGAAACTGTTCCATACCCTTGATCATTTTTGTTGTCCTTTTCTGTATCTTTTCCAATAGTAATGCATCTCTTTTGAGATGGCGACCAGAACTCCCCACCGTGCACAAGGTGTGGGCATGCTGTGGATTTATATAGTGGCATTATGGCATTTTCTAGTTTATTAGCTATCCCTTTCTTAATGGTTCCTAACTTTGTTAGCTTTTTTGACTGCTGCTGCTCATTGAGTAGATGTTTTCAGAGACCTGTCCACAATGACTCCAAGTGGGACCAGAGTGCATTATTTGGTATTTATTAGTGTTGAATTTCATCTGCGTTTTCTTGCCCAGTCACCCAGTGTTATGAGATTTCTTTGTAATGCTTCATGGTCTGTTCTGGGTTTAACTCTCTTGAGTCATTTTGTATGGTCTGCAATCTCATTTTCTTTTGTTTGCTATCTTACTTTTTATCCATTTCTTTCCAGATCATGTATGAATGTGTTGAACAGCACTGGTCCTAATAAACATTCTTGGGGGATATTACTATTTACATTTCCCCCTTCTGAAAACTGACCACTTATTCCTATACTCTGCTTCCTGTCTTTTAACCCGTTACTGATCCAGAAAGCATTTTCTCTTTTATCTCATGACTGCTTAATTTGCTTAAGAGCCTTTGGTGAGGGACTTTGTCAGAGGCCTTCTGAAAGTCCCCGTACAATATATCCACATGTTTATTGACTCTCACAAAGAGTTCTACTAGATTTGTGAGACATGATTTCCCTTTACAAAAGCTGGCTGACTGTTACCCCAACACATTGTATTTGTCTGTGTGTCTTATGATTGTCCTTCACTATACTTTCAGTCAATTTGCTGGTACTGAAGTTAGGCCTTTTGGTCTGTAATTGTCAGGATCACCTCTAGAGCTGTTTTAAAAAGTGATGTAACATTAGCTTTTCTCCAGTCATCTGTTACAGAAGCTGATTTAAATGAGAGGTTACATGCCACTGCTAGTCCTGTAGTTCTGCAATTTAGTATTTGAGTTCCTTCAGAAATCTTGGGTGAATGTAATTTGGTCCTGGTGACTTATTGTTTATTTAGTCCAAAACCTTCTCTATTGACACCTCAACCCAGGATAGTTCCTCAGATTTGTCACCTAAAATGAATGGCTCATGTGGGAATCTGTCACATCCTGTGGGGTGAAGACAGAATGCAAAAAGTCTATAACTCACTGGATGGATTACAAGGAAGTTGATCACTTATCTGAAGGACCTGACACATGTCTTCAAGTATTAGCACAAAGGTTTTGAAGGTTTATTAAATCATAAAGCCATAGTATCATAGAAACTAGAAGGGACCGTGAGAGGTCATTGAGTCCAGTCCCCTGCACTCATAGCAGGGCCAAGTACCATGAGGCAGTAGGTTTGACATTTTGGATCATTCTGATGATGATTTTCTTCTCGAAGGATAATTTTGCTTAAATAACTGGAATGGGCTCCTTCAGACACAACAAGGTACAAGCTTCCAAAACAGAGGGTTCACGGTTTATTCCACAGGTGTGAAAGTTTAAAATTGCCATTTCCTTCATAGTATACGGGTTCTAGAACAGCTTTCCTTAATTCTCATACATGCAGGTACAAGAAAAGTTGTCTAATGGGAGAGGCACTCTCATGAAGGATAACCAACTTAAAATAGATAGGACTTGTTAGTATTGCTTATAATAGAAAGGCATTTCATTCAATAGAATCCTGCTTTTCATTTGAATTTATTTTTTTTTCTTCTCTTGTAGTTTATCTGGCTGCCTGTGGGGAAACTTTAAATATTATTTTCTCTCTGCCTTTCACTGACTTTGTTCCAGCCACATGTAATACTAGGTTCTCTTTAAAGGTAAGTAAAATTTTATGTGCATGAATTACTACTGTAAGGAGCATAATATTTCTTCATATGCGAGTCAATTAACTGCGCAGTAACTTCTTGCTTCTTATCTAGGCCTTGTCTTGGGCTTGGGCAAGAGAGTTTTCAGAACCTTGTTTTCTCCCTGACTGAGATGAAAGGGGAAGAATGAATGTTCTCCTCTTCTGCTTATCCACTTCCTTGCCTTGCCTGCATTAGTACATCCAATCACAAGCACTTCCTAGTTCATATTTTTTAATCCTTTGTTAGTTTCTCTTCTTCCACGCCCCAACGTGACCACTGTGCACCCATAAAAAGACATGTGCACTCTCCAAGGAACCTCTCCTCAGCAAGGCCAACAAAATAAAATTTGGAATTTGTAGGCTGAATGACTTTGGAGATGGCAACTCCTCAAATTAAGAACTTTTTGAAAAGTGTGTGTGTGTGTGTGTGTGTGTGTGTGTGAAAGAGAGAGAGAGAGAGAGAGAGAGGACCTTCCGCCACTGCCGACCCCCCTCCCCCCGAGCCTCTCCAAACCCCCATTGGCTACCCTCCCCGCCCTCTGGTTCCTGGACCCCTTCCCTCCTCCTCTTGGCACCGCTCCCCCCTTACCTGGCTGAAGTTGCAGGGGCAGCCAAAGTCACTCCCTGGCTAGGCTTCTCCTGCCCTGAGCCACGCATCTGAGCATGCTGAGGGCTGGAGATTTGAAAAAGCTCCAGCCTAGCCGCAGCTCCCAACCATCCATGGGCCAGATTCCAGCCACTGACAGCTGGATTCTGGCCCACGGCTGCCACTCTTGGCCCCTTCCAGCCCTGCTGCACAGCTGGGGGCCAGGGTCAGCAGGGGAAAGGAGACCCACTTCTTTCCCTGCCCAGCTGAGCAGTGGGGTCGGCCAGGGAAAAATAGGTGTCGGTACACGGTATCGGTGCGTACTGGCTCAAAAAAAGCCCTGCTTCTAACTGATGACAAAATAGTTTGGGCTGCAGTTAAGTGTCCCCCAATCTCTTCAGGTTGACTGTATTTTCAAAATGGAAAATTGGTTAGGTAAGGGGAAAGAGTCTTGTGGGGGAAGTAGGAGGAAAAAGTGGTACCTTTTAACCTTTCAATGAAATTAAAAGATCTGATCCTCATATAGAAAAGGAAAGGGTAGGAAAACAGTCTTTACATAGCTGTCACCCTTTTATTGTTTTCTTCTAGTTCCCTCTGCTCCTACCCATACAACTTTATCCACTAAGGGATACGCTCCCCTGCCACTTAACTCTGTTCAATCCACCATCATTTCTGACTCAAAGTCAAAACCTCATCTTCTTCCAATTTAAACCCCCCTTGTTCAGAAATACTCCACACTGGTCTGAGAAACTCCCCGTTTCCTTTCTACCTAACCTCTTCACAGCTCAGAAACATTCCCTCTTCTATTTCACATCCCACCATCAGTAATCTCTTTAACTACTTTAGAAACCTCCCAACTTGTTGCTAGGTCTGGAAGAGCTCAGAGCAAGTACAGGCGATCTGAAGAAGCCCCATAGAAGTCCCTACTACCTGTTTCATGCTTCGTCTTTATTGCTGCTTCCATGTGCTGCAAGACCTGCTGTTCCCTGTGGATGTCAGGTGTACCACAGACTTCTGGGTTTGGAATATTCCCAATGGCAGCCGTTGATTTTTATACCTTGTGGTAAACCAGTCATAGTACACAATTGTGGTTTGTTGATAGAGCTTAGTGCCATTACCCCAGTGAACAGCTACTTCCCTCTGAGACTGTTTATCTTTGTACACTATTTCTGGGAACTAAATGTAGTATTTAGTAACATAAATGTTGCATACTTTCAGTCCCCAGGAAGAGAGCTTCTCACCCTGGCAGACCACCTAACTTTAGCCAGTTCAGAAAAGTCTTGCTGTCCTATTTCCTTGATTTCAGATGTTTTGTATTTATTGTTTGAAAACTTGTTTTGTATGAAAGCTTGTTTTCCTGGTATAATTTTTTTAATACCAAAAAAAAAAAAAAAAATCCAAGTATATCCAACAATATTTTTCAATTATAATGGCAAATGGCTTTTTGTTTGGGAGTAATTATACTCATGGGTGTACTGTTTGCAAGATTAGGCCTTACATAAGTCTTTGCAAGACATGAGTAGATGTGCTTTATTTTCACTGTGTCCGGAAGTGCCTAGTTAAAATATCTTTGAGTAGCGCATAGTCTAATAGAGAACTGTATTTAAAACAAACTGATTCTTTCTTTGACTTAGGTAGTAATATTCTGAGTGGCCCTGATCAAGTTACTTATATGTCTCTGAATCTTAGCTTTTATATGTAAAACAGAGATAATATTTAATCACCTCACAGGAATGTTTTGAAGTTTGATTGTTTAAAAAATAGTTGGAGACTTTTTTTATAAACAGTTCTGTAAGTGTGAAATATTATTAGAAGTGATAATTACAATTCGAAATCTTCAGATTCTAGGATTTTGGGAACCTGAATCAAATATTGTATTTCGGAGGTTTTATGATGAAAAGGACATTAATGAGTCACTGTGCTCTAGAGCAGTGGTTCTCAACCTTTTTTCCATCATGACACACCTGAAAGATGATGTTCCCCTCTATGACACACTACAATCTGCTGGTGGTGCTTGGGAGGCTGCAGCTCTCTGAAGGATGCAGTACTCTGGGAGCTGGGTGGGGGCAGAGTCAAGCCAGCGCAGGCTGGTGCCCTGGTGGTTAGGTTCATTTTTGTGTGGCAGGTGGTGTCCCCCACAGGCCAGGATCTCTGGGTTGCAGCCCCTAAGTCCCTTTACTCATCTGGCCCTGGCTGCTGCCTGTGTTATGCAACTGGAGCAGGCTGTTGAGGGCAGCAGAGAGAGGTGGGTGGTAGCTGGCTTCAAGATGAGCTGCCAGTTTTCCATGACACACCTCCTAGCTCTTTGTGACACACTTTTGTGTCCTGACAAAGTGGTTAAGAACTGCTGCTCTAGAGGTCAGATCAGAACATATGACTAGAAATCATGAGGCCTGTGTTCTATTCCTGGCTGTGCTATGTGGCCCTGAGCAAGTCACTTAGGGCATGATTTTTTTCCCCCAGAAGTTCTGAGCACCTTTGACTCAGTTGAAATCAGTGGAAGCTGTGAATATTCAGCTTTTCAAAAAATGAGGACCTTTTCCTCTCCTTTGCTGTATGCAGTTCATCTATCTATAAAGTGGGACTATATATACATCTATATACTGTACAAACAGTCCATTGAGTTCATTTTATGAATATTGTTAATATTTCATTTTAGGGAGAAGATGTTGATCTTCATTTATTTCTACCAGATTGCCATCCTAGTAAATATTCTCTCTTTATGTTGGTGAAAGATTGTCATCCTAATAAAATAAGTCCTGAATCATGTATTTCGGCTGAATGTCAAAGTGGTCAAAAAACAGGCAAGCCCAAGTGGAGGAATATTACTCAAGAAGAGTGAGTTTTGTTACTTTATGAAATATATAGTAGCTCCTTATAAATTTGTGTTGGAGTATAATACTGTTAGTTCTGGTGTTTTTCTGTATGCAATATGAAATAACGAAACAAACTTTGAAATATCTTTCCTTCGGATAGGGCTGGATGGGTTGAGTGCTGGACTGTACCAAGTGTTACATTCACAATTGACTACACATGGCATCCAATTTATCCACAAAAGGCAGATGAACAGTTGAAGCAATCATGTAAGTGTCACTTCATTTTTGTTGTATTTTAAGAGTGATTTGAAAAAAAACCACGGCTTAGTATAATCATTTTGATTTAAAATTGTAAAGAAACTTGATAGCATGCAGGTATAATGGGGCATGAGTTTAAGTCCCTCCGTATGAGTTTTAGAAGTGTAGATGTAAAAGAAAAGATCAGCTCTCAGAGAGATTCCTCAGGAAGTAAGAGCAGGATGAAGATTCACCGTGGATCTGTGGGTTTCTAATTTGTCAGTGACTTCTACACCAAATTTGCTCCATTTACAAGTCAACGTTTTCTAACTTCCAGCCCTGCAATTAAATCTGGAGCTGCAAGTTTGCACATCAGATATAGCAATTGAAACTTGGTTAACAATTGTACTGATGAGGCAGTAAGCAAGGGGAGAATCCGGATCACTAGTCTATAGCTATACCAGATCTATAATCCTAATAGGAGTAAAAAGTAGTAAATTTCTATTTTATGACAAATCAGTTGATTAAGATGAATAGATACAGAGAATAAATATATTAAGTAAAAAGAGATGCAACTTCTGTTATCTGTTTTTTCACCGTGACATGTAACCAGATAATGACATTTTAAAATTAAGTACTGAGTATTCACAGTAGAAAAACAAGTCGAGTTCAAAGGTGTGTACTTAAAAGATGCACTGGTTACATGTGCGTAATTAAATAGTTTAGTTCACAGTTTGTCTTACAAACTACAGTGGGAGAGCTGCAAGCTTATTTCTTTTGGAGCAAAGAATTTACAAGCTTTTCTAGCAAAAGCTTAAGCTCCAGGGCAAAACCTTACAAGCCCACAAGTTTGACTTCTATTTTTTCCTTGTCTTTTTAATCCCAACACCCAAATCATAAATCAGCCCCATCCATACAATCTTCTGAATTAAGAGGAAAGGGTGGGAAATAAACTATATATACATTGCCTGTCTTTGTTATCACAATATTTAGGTTGTTCCATGGGAGCAAGTTTGGGCCCACAGTGTCATCAGTATATAGATCTCTATTTGTAACATGGTCTTCTATACCTTTCTTTTTTCTCCTGTACTTTTGTAATGGGAATGGAACACTCCTAAAACGGAAGTCACACCAATTGAACTTTAAAAGTGAGAGAATAGAAGAATAGAGAAATATTTTTCCATAACTTGAATTAAAGGTGTATCATCTCTTGTGCACAGTACCTGTTGAATAAAACATATCATACTCTGTTAAAATTACTTGATTTCCCCCCCCCCCCCCATTATGTTTGCTTGGAGAAATATTTATTTTATGTTATAGAAATATCAGTTGTCTGATAGCCAACCACACTAGAAAACTACAAATGTGTCCTAGTTTAGTTAATGGTCATTTGCAGAAATTCACAAGTCAGAAACTTAGCTAGGTGCCAAAAAAGATTTTCTTTTTTGTTTATTTCTAAGTGTCAGAAATGGAAGAAACTATGTTACCTGTACATAGACCGTCACAGAAGACAGCCGATAGAATCATTTCATCTCCCACAGTCTCAACTCGTCTTCCTGTTGATCCCTCGGAACTTCCGCCTGATAAGTTACATGTGGAACTAGAACTCTCTCCGGATTCCCAGATAACTCTCTATGGACCTCTGCTAAACGCCTTTCTATGTGTAAAGGTACGACTAAAAGAAGAGCACACCATTTTGACAAGTAGGAAAGAAATGTCTAACATGTTTAGAAGTTTAAATCACTTGGATTTTATAAAGTGACAAATACCCCGTAAGAGAACATGCTTAATTTTTTGGCATTGTAACACTTGCTTGTAACAAGGTCTTTTCGTGAGTTTCTGGGAACTTTGTTATTTTTCTAAAACAGAAGCAAACTTTTCTGTATTTAATTCTAGTTAAATGTACTTTTACGTGGCCAAGTTTTATTCAGATAAAGTACATCTTATTTAAAATAAGAGCAATCACATGCAGAATCTTTTAGTTTTGTTAAACAAATAAAAACTATGGAATGTTCTGTCTCCAAAATAAAACCGAAAATTTAGGCTTAGTGCACATTTACCAGGAAATTCAACGGCAGTCGATGGGAGTTATGCAGGCTACACAGATTAGCTTGTGTAACTCCTGTCGATTTCCTGACTTCCCTTTAGCGTGCCATCCCCACTGCACTATACCTATGGGAAATGCGTTCCCATCGATGCAGTGCTATGCCCTTTGAGGAGCTGGTTTAATTGAGTCGACTGCCAGATCAGTTGAGCGGGTCGTCACAGATGCTCAATCGATCTGGGTAGATCTATTGATGGCAGCGAATTGGCTGTCGTCAGTGTGTACGTACCCTTAATATTGATGTCTGTGCCCTGTAATATTGGAGGTAACAGCTATATGATAAATACAGAATACTTGATAGTCAGGTATTATATAAAGTTTTTATTGGTATTTGTTTGCAGTAGTTGTATTACTCAAGCCACACCGAGTTAAACAGATCAATACAAAAAAGTGACATTTTAAGTATAGAAAAGATATGTTATTTTTATTTTATTTTATTTTACTTTCTCTCCGGGGCCCTCTCCATTTGGACTAAGGCACCTAGATTGACAGTGCCAATGTATGTATATTTTAAAATATTATAACAGTCCTCAAATAGCTTTTCTGTAACCAGGTGTGAAATGTGCAGGATACATGAAGATGTAGAATAAAGGTTTGGGTCACCACTTGTAGGCTGTGGAAATCTGAAACAGAACTCGTGACTTTGTTACTTATGAGCACTGCACTCATTGCTAACTCAGAGAGTGAAAATGTATATTGCAGTATGTTGCTGTCTGTTTTGTGCCAGTGTGACTGTGTAGTGTTTGGCCCCAGTAGATTTTTCCAGTTTCCTTTTTACATTGACAAAACCCAGGAAATTCAAAGTTCAGGCTGATAATGAATCATTAACTAATCCGCATTATGCATAGGTATTGCCTGACTCTCTGAACAGGGCATGAGTAATATCTTACTGGAAGCTACTGTATGTGGGCACACCAGGGAGCATGAAAGGATCATTTCAGCCTTAACTTTTAACTAATGAGATCTTTGATGATGGTTTTCAGTAGTAAAAATTCAAATTGACTTGCCAAATACACTATAAGCAGATGTTTAATTAATATCTTTAAATTTCTTCAGGTATCTTTGCCGAAACTGGGCCAGCTTTCACAGAGTTCTGCTTAGGGCCAGCATTTCTTTAGAGATTCCTGATTTCTGCCGTATGGTGAATTCTTTGAAATGTCTATAGTGGTACACAGTAGGTAGTGAAATATTAGAGTAAATTACCATTTTAAAGACACCCTCCAAGGAGATATAGTTATAGATCTAAGAGAATATTTTTAATTTATTTTCTTGATTTTTAACTTCTGCATTTTAAAATGCTTGTTTTTCCTCCCTCTTCTTTGTGGCTGTCCCTTCTTCTAGTGAAAATGGGGAGTGAAGAGATGTCTTTTTGGTGCAAAAGTGAAGGAAGTGAACATGTGAATCTCACTTGATCAACTAGGAAATGTTCATTGGCTTAGAAATCTGCTTGGAATAAAACATATTGTCTCTAAGATCAGTTCCTCTTGGAGGCTTTCATTGCGGGGTAGGTCAGGGAGAGTTTTCTGAGCCAGGGGTAAATTGCAAGGTGTCCTGCTTTTTAGGTAATCAACTTTCTTGGCTGTTCTGAGACACTTCCAGACTGACAGAGAATTGTGTGTGTGTACATTATTAATTTTAGGTGGGACTTTCAAAAGTGTTTGTGATTAGCTGAGTTGTTCTCTCGTTTAAGTCAGTGGGAGTTTTACATTGAATATGGTGGGAGTAGAATTAGACTAAAATAAAGTGCTTTTGCAAAACTTCCCCATCCCATGGTATATTTATACCACAGCTCCTGTATAAGGGTTGGCATGATTGGAAGTTTTCATTCTGACCCCTGTTACTTTTTCAGAACTCTTGGTCTGAGGCAGAACTTTGGTGGTGTTTATATAAGAATCGTAGAAACTGGAAGGGACCATGAGAGGTCATCGAGTCCAATTCCCTGCACTCATGGCAGTACCAAGTACCCCCTTTAAACCATCCCTGACACGTATTTGTCTAACCTGTTCTTAAAAACCTCCAGTGTATGAGATTCCACAACCTGCCGAGGCAACTTATTCTAGTGTTTAATCACCCTGACAGTTAGGAAAGTTTTCCTAATGTCTAGGGTGAACCTTCCTTTCTGTAATTTAGGGCCGTTGCTTCATGTCCTATCATCTGTGGTTAAGGAGAATAATTTTTCTCCTCCTTCCTCATAACAACCTTTTAGGTATTTGAAAAATGTTATCATATCCCCTCTGTCTCCTTTTTTTTTTTTTTTAGACTAAACAAACCCAGCTCTTTCAATCTTCCCTCATAGGTCAAATGTTCCAGACCTCTAATCATTTTTGTTGCCCTTCTCTGGACTTCCTCCAGTTTCTCCACATCCTTTTTGAAATGAGGTGCCCAAAACTGGAAACAGTATTCAAACTGAGGCCTAATCAGTGCAGAGTAGAGTGGAAGAATCACTTCTCGGGTCTTACTCACAATACTCCTGTTAATACACCCAAAAATGCCGTTCGCTTTTTTTGCAACAGTATACACTGCTGACTTATATTTAACTTGTGGTCCACTATTACACCCTGCTCCCTTTCTGCAGTACTCCTTCCTAAGCAATCATTGCCCATTTTGTATGTGTGCAATGGGTTGTTCAACCCTAAGTGGAGTACTTGGCACTTATCTTTATTGAATTTCATTCTGTGTATCTCAGACCATTTCACCAATTTGTCCAAATCATTTTGAATTGTGATCCTATCCTTCAAAGCACTCGCAACCCCTCCCAGCTTGGTATCATCTGCAAACTTTGTAAGTTTGCTCTCTATGCCATCAATCAAATCATTGATAAAAACTTGGAGCAAAACCGGACCCAGGACAGAGCCCTGCAGCATGCCGCTTGTTATTCCAGCCTGAATGTGAACTGTTGATGACTATTCTCTGGGAGCGGTTACCAACCAGTGTTTCACCCATCTTATAGTAGCTCCATCTAGTTTGTACCTCCCCAGTTTATAAATGAGAATGTGATGTGAGACCATATCAAATGCCTTACTGAAGTCTAGATATATCACATCTACCGCTTCCCCTCTATCCACAAGGCTCGTTACCACATCATAGAAAGCTATCATGTTGGTTTGACATGATTTGTTTTTGACAAATTCATGCTGACTAGCTCTAAGCACCTTATTCTCTTCTAGATGTTTGCAAATCAACTCCTTAATTATCTGTTCCATTATTTTTCCCAGTACAGAGGTTAAACTGGCTGCTCTATAATTCCTTGGATTGCTCTTATTTCCCTTTTTGTAGATGGGCACTATATTTGCCCTTTTCCAGTCCTCTGGGACCTCATCCATCTTCCACGATTTTTCAAAGATAATAGCTAATGGCTCAGATATCTCCTGAGTCAGCTCTTTGAGTACTCTAGGGTGCATATCATCAGGCCCTGGTGACTTGAAAACGTCTAACTTGTCCAAGTAATTTTTAACATGCTCTTTCCCTATTTTGGCTTCTGACCCTATCTCATTTCTATTGCCCTCCTCTTTATACCATGCGTTTTTAATTCTTGGGAATGCAAGTGTTTGTATTTGTGAAATGCTTAAGCTATTATCTTCTAAAACTGCTAAATTGCAGTTTGGAGATTTATATGAATGACATTCTTTCTAAGTGTGTGTTTATGCTTTATAATGTTTTTGTCATTTACGGTTAATTGTTTTTGTCCAGCTTTGTTGACAATATGCTGTCCTCTTTTTTTGCTGGTACTTGATTTTTCTTACTGGCTGTTGTGTGATATGGTTGGATTTTTAAAATTTTCAGTTTGTGCTTGCTGATTCTATGTGTGGGAGTTTTCACATGCATACGTATTTTCCAAAGTTTGATACGACTTTCAGTTCTTCTAGCTGTGGAGATCTTTCATGTGGAACATTTTGTTTCTTCATTTCACCAGTGTGGAATGGAGGTTGTAGCTCATTGTATCCTCTGAGAAGCTCTAGCAGCAAGTTATCAATATTTTGATACCCTCTTCTGCCCCTTCCTTAACATACTCTCTGTCACAACATTCAGCTGCTGCAGAGAAATTTCCTTTGAAATAAGTGAAACATTTAAGTGACTGTTTGTTTTTTTTTAAAGTTGTACTTTGTAACTTCTGATGTGATGTGAAAGCTTCTTATTTTGAGTGCTGTGTAATACTTAGCATTTGTTTAGCATTTTGATGCTTAAACCACTTAAGAAAGAAGAGTATAATTTGGTGGTTTAAACTGTGTCCCCCACACTGAGCCATGGAATATGTCTTATGTTTTCTGTAGGCCCTTTTTCAAGTGTTTAGGGGATATGAGTTTCCTTTCCTTCTTTATACTAGATAGTGCCTCTGCATGATTTGCTTGATATTGACTCTCATGCTTAAACATATACAGGATTAAAGTCTTGAAAGGGAAGTGACGTCAAGGGTGGGGGAAGGGATGCAATTAAATATATAAAATTTTAATGTACACATTTGAGTGTTTAAAAACTATAAATTGTCATTTATCATCGTAGTCCCTTAACCTGGTCATTAATTGGCTTGCTTCTTACAGCATGCAGGTAAATCTTAGCCATTTAAATTGCCCCCCACCCCATATGTATTTAAAGGGGGGGAGGAAAATTAATTCCTTTATCTAAAAAAAAAAAAATCTAACTTTAGCTTTTATAAAAATCAAACTGTATATTTTGTGATTTAAGGGAACAGTAACCGAATATTGGTATCTTCATCTCTTGGTCATTAATTCAAATCTAGCCCAGATTTGACAGAAAATCATTGTGAAGCTGAAGATTCCTTAGGGGTCAGTTTAGACTCAGTCTCGTTCTAACTAGACAAGTGTCGAGTGAACAAAAACCACTGCCAAAGTTGGCATTAATTGAAGCGTTCTTGACAGTGTTGGGGACCAGAGATTGGCTTTACATGGGATTGAATTACTCTTATCCCCAGGGTGAATGAAGTAACATAATTTTATGCATATGCCGTGGCTATGCTGTAGCTGCTCAGGGCACTCAATTCAGCATCTCTTTCCAAATACTTAATATGAAAATGTCATTTATTAGCAAATTTCTGTTGTCCAAAATCCTGTCTTCAGATATTTAAATTAACTTACTTTACTTTTCTACAGTATTTCTTACTTTTTTCCTAAGCTCCCTCCCCCTCTCAAAAACCCTCCCCTCCCCACCTTTTAAAAATATTGTTCTGACACACTTCGTGAATAAAATATAGATAATGTATCGTGTGATAATGGAGTTTGAGCTTCCCAAAAGAATAAGACAAAAGTTATTTCTGTCTGAGTTAATTGTGTGGGGATTGGCTTAGAAGCTAAGTGAACTTTAGATCTCCTAAGGATGCATTTGTGAATGTCTGATCTTCTAGAAACACGTAAAACTTGCAACAATAGATGTCTGGGAAGAGGTATTGGATGTCTGGTGCTCATATTTGACTGCTGGGGCATTCGTGGTGTTTGTTGCATGGGAAGACTATTTTTTAAATCTTGTTCCCATCCCACCACATCCACTCCCTTTACCAGCTTTCCCCACATTTTCTTGAATTTTTATCCTGCTCCTGCTATTATAGCAGCGGGTCCTGCAAACTCGCAGGATACCAGTCCCGCTGCAGGGCTCTGTTTCTGACTACTTGTTTGTGTCACTGCACTGACAGCTGGGTTGAGGTTACTTTTGAAGACAATGCTGTAAAGCCCTGCTCCTGCAAAGCACGTTAGCAAGTGCTTACCTTTGCTTAATGGAGTGATCTGACTGTAATTAATGGGGCTACTCATGGGAGCAAAGTTACATCCAAGCTTCAATGTTTAGTAGAATTAAACCTGTTAGTGCTTATTAGGGGGTAGTATTAGGGTATAAAATAAGCACTGATTTGTGTTGCAAGATGTTGCTAATGACACTGTAGTTTGTCTTCTTTCATGATGACTACAATACTTCACTTTCCCAGGAAAATTATTTTGGAGAAGATGACATGTACACGGATTTTGAAGAAGTCATTTCAAGCCCTGTCCTGTCAATGTCAACCTCTTCAAGCTCTGGGTGGACAGCAGTCGTATTGGAGAATGACAAAAAGGAAAGTGAGAGTTCAGCCAAACCAGTTCATCCCTTAACCTTGCGCCCTTGGGACATTACTGTGCTTGTTAATTTGTACAAAGTGCATGGACGACTACCAGTGGTAAGCTCTTGGAAGCCTTAGTCATCATGTGAAACCAAGTATTTCTTAATTTATTTTAAATCTCATATGAAGAATAATAAAATTGATATACATTTAAAAATTATAGGCTATACATCATTATATGTGAAGCCAAGTTCTTCATGAAACTCTTAAGTTCTGCCCTATCATTGTTGTCAAATTATGTATATTTATAATATAATAAATATTATAAATGAATGCAGAAGATACTTGGAGGATTTTGCTGATTGAGCCAGAATTAGATAAGTCTTATATGTAAATCTTTTTTATATTTAACTGCTGTTCCATGTAGTTGATAGTCATTATTTTTGATCAGTCATAATGATTACTGATTACTCTAAATCAACAGTGCTGTGTCAGTTATTCTGCAATCTGATATGTGCAGGCACGCCTTATGGAGATCTATTAATTTTAATGGGAGGGAGGGAGAGCACGTGCACGTGCGTGCATGTTGTAAGTGTGCATATCTCAAACTGTAGATTTGAGCAGCCCATATAAATTAATCTTAAATGAATTTTAAAGTAGCAGTCTTTTTCTTCAAGCACTGCAGGAAAATTGTCACATTCCGTGGGGGGTTTTCATAATCTGACAATCTCAGTGGTTTTGTGTATCAGTAACTTCTCACAACATGATATGTTGATTAATTTTAGCACTGCAGCACGGATGGTCCTGAATGCCCTACTGCTTTCTTGGAAAGATTGTGTTTTGAGATGAAAAAAGGATTTAGGGAGACCATGCTGCAACTTGTACTGTCTCCATTGAATTTATTCCTGAATGACAGCTATCAGGTAAGATGAGTATTTTTTTTTGATTTGGAGGAATGCTGATTTTAACTGCAAAACTAAAACTGAATCATGTTTTGACTTGAGCTTCTCTAACACACACACAAATATTTTCAAGGACGATGGCTCATAAAAACCAAAGAAAACTAGGTAATAGTAAGTCTGCTGGTGTTATGCATTCTGTATTTCTCTCTATTCAGTCTTCATTTTTAGTTCATGCACAAGAGAAAAGGATCTTTTGTCGTTAACGTTGCCCCAAAACTGTCTAGAAGGGATGCTGTAGATTTCTGGAATTTGATCTTGCAGCTGAACCGCAACCAGCTATTCCATCTGCCTAGTGAGCAATGGAGGACTTGCAGCTGAATCACAATTGGCTTCAGGCTGAATCATCTAATTAGGCAGCCTGACCGATGCTCAGAAGCCCAGCAGCAGCATTTGGCTGACAGTTGGCCAATGCTTGCATCTGCAATTGTGATTGTTCCTGTCACTGCCTCGTTCACTGCCTTGCTCAGTTCTTGACTCTGGCTTTGACCCTTGGTTCTGACTCATGGGTCCTGATTCCAGCTGTGACCATTAGGCGTGATCACTCATGTCCTGATCTGTGTGCAGTTCAAAATAAAAAGGAGTAGCTTACTTTTCCATGATGGATCCTAGGAAAGCTAACATCCCCTTGGTGGGGTTTATAGCTGTCCTGTAGAATTTACAAACCCAGATTAGTGTTCTGCAGGTGCAAACACCACCTTTCAGAGTCAAGCCATGCCCTTGATATCAAGATTCATTTACCAAGCAAATTCAGTTCGTCTCTTGAAAGTTCCCTGGATTTCTGAACCAGTGCTGGCACCTCTTCCTACCATGGCTGCAAACTTACATGTGGAGTGGTCAGAGTGGGGCTTGTCAACAGTTATTGACCAGGGGAGGCGCTGGCCTGAGCCTTTTCACTGCTGGAGAAATCCAGCCCCCCTCTGGGCCTGCTTGAGAATTTTGCCTACGCCTTTGAAAGTTGCACGTAGTCCAACCCCATCTCTCCAATGCAGAGAAAGATCAACGCCAGGCATCAGCTCTGTTGTGGAGGTCTGGAACACTTTGCCTTGAATTGTCCAGCAAAGGATAACAATTCTTGCTGGTCAAGAAAATGTCTGGCTCCAGCCCCAATAGAGGGGTCTAGGCAGAGCTGGAACTTCCCCCCACACTCCCATCCACAGTACCTATTTGTCCACTCATACTGTGATGACATCTAATCAGTGCGCAGCACACCTTTAGGCTCCTATTCAGTCTACAACACACCCTGATGACAGAGAGAAGCATTGTTAGAGTTTGGTGTTTCCAGGAATTTTATGGACGTAAATTTTAACCTAAAATATACAGTTCAAGGTCATTCTTGATCTAATAGAAGCCACTGATGGTTCTCTCCATTCCTCAAGCCCAGTCACACAAAAAAACCCACCTTGGAGGTCATTATGAGTCCCTCCAGTTTGTTTTGGCCTAGTCCATTCCCTGTGCTTGCTGGTCATTCTCTGGATAATTTGACGATCCCCACATCCTTTCAGTTTCAAGTGAGGTCCATTTTCATTTCTCATGCTGCCAGCAATCCTGCTTTCCTGAGCTCAGTTGCCTCTCCCTAGTGCAGTTCCAAGCAAGACCCTACCTCCTGTCCCAAGGACTTTGAAACAGGGTCACTCAGCTTTAAGGGATCTCTGCTGTCCCTAACAGCCTTGAGGGTACCAGCCAAGTACCAGGATTCATGGACATTTTTGACAAGAAGAAATCTAATGTATTGATATCTCATTGGTGGCATGATTGTCCTATAGACTTCCAGCCTAGAGTTGATATTTTCTTCAGGCATATCTACTCTTCCTCTGAAATGGAAATATAGGTGTTTGGAAATTATCCCCAAGAGAACTTGGAAAAAAATGTAATCTATCTGGGGAACTGTTGTTTGGTTTTTTTGCGTGGCCAAGACGGATAACTCTCAGTACTACATTGTGAATTACTGGCATTGTATAAAACAATCTTCAGAAATAATACCCCGTTGCTCACTTTTTTGAGAGGCTTCACTCCATCAGGGCCTTGACCAAACTAGACGTCCATGGCACCTAAACCTTGTTCTGATGAGCCGAAGGCTGCCTTCTGCACCTGGTATGGACACTTCCAGTATCTGGTGATGCCTTTTGGACTATACAGTGCTCAAATGAGCTTCCAACATTTTATCAATGATATATTTAGCTTGTCATAGTATACCTTGATATTATCTCCTCTTTTCTGAAGACCTAACTCTACATGATCAACAGGTGCACTGCATCCTGGAGATGCTTTGCATGAGTTAACTCTCAATGTAAAATTAGAAAAGTGAATTTGATAAGAATATGATCAAGTTCCTAGGTTTTTTTATTTCCCCTGGGAGACTAACTATGGATTCCTGGGAAGTTATCATAGTCTCTAACTGGACAGCCCCAAGGGAAACCCTTGGGTGGTACTGGTGCTTCTGTTCCGGTGCTGTGGTTCCGGTATTCAGCAGTTCTTACTGTCGTTTCATTCAAGACTTCCTCTGTCTGGTAGTTCTGTTGAGGGCACCTCTCTGGAAAGGAACTGGTTATATCTGGTCTCTAGAGACCTAACTTGTCTTTGACTATTTGAAGTGGGCTTTTATCTCTGCACTTAGGTTAGTCTATCCTTGTTCCACTCAGTCAATTGCAATAGAAACTGATACATCCAGTTTCACCATTGAAATTATAATATCTCAGCAAATGGCCTCCCAGTATCAACTTCAGCCCTGCACTTTCTACTCTCAGAAACGAACCCCTGCAGAAAGAAATAATATTTGGTATAAGGATCAATTAGCAGTCAATATCGCCTTGGGAGGAGCAGTGCTACTGCAATATTAATTTCATTTAGACCATATTTCTCTAGTTTGGTTACGAAAATGTCATGTGGGACTGTGTTAAAATTCTTACTAAATCAAGACATATCAGGTTTACAGCTTCCCTCTGTTTACGAGGTCAATAACCCTGTCAAAGAAGGAAATTAGGTTGGTTTGGCATGATATGGTCTTAACAATCCATGTTGAATATTCTCTAGGTGTTTACAAATTGATGGTTTAATCATTTGTATCAGTATCTTTCCAGGTATCAAAGTACAACTGACTGATCTATAACTCCCTGGCTTATTTGAATACCAAATATAACAATATAGAATATAGTATGTGGTGTACTCTTGACTTTTATTGGAATGTTCCATGTTCCTCCATGTTTGAGGGGAGGGAGGAGATGCATTATTGCCTAACCACCCCAAAATTGGGTAGGGTGCCTTGATTGGTATCAGAACCGTAGTCTTAACAATAGCTTTGTGACACAGAAGCTCCTTGGCAAAGGGGCCCTGGTTCTTTGCAAACAGTTCTCACCTTAGCCATGACAAATTCACTCTACCAAACACATCTTGCAGGATATTTATTCAGAAGAGTAACATGTATTGTAGCTACAGAAAGCTTGTAACCTATCAAGATTCATAATCATTGTGAGATATATGTAAGGGTAACATTTAAGGAATAGTTTAACTATATGGAATGCATACTTTAGGGAATGGCGTAGAAGTTAATACATCTTGGTGATGCGTTGATGTTTAAACAAGACCATTGCTTTCCCAAAATTTTACATAAAACCTATAAGGAATAATGGGTTTGAAGTAATTTAATCAACCTGATGATTATATTAATTTTTATTTTATTTTGACCCATTTTCTTCTAATTTTATTCATTTATATATATATTTTATGGTCTTGCTTAGTTATTTAATTCAGTAGATAAAGTATATAATTTTGGAAACATGTGGCTTGTAGGTTTCTTCTGTAGATATGGTGTAGAGCAGTGGTTCTCAACCCCTTTAGTGCTATGACACAGTCGGGGGCCCTCCCAACAATGTATGACACAGGGGCTCCCCCCTCCTCTGCAGCCGCCACCACTGGGGTGCTCCCCGCCACCGAGATTTCCCCTTTTGTCACCACTGTTGGTGGCAGCTGAAATTGAAGTGGCCCTGGCTGAAAGAAAATGGTCTTCAGAGGCAGTTTTGGTGGTGGGAAGCTTGACAAGCAGCCCTTGCTGCCTCAAAAGACAGACCCTCTCAGTTTTAGTGGCAGCTGGGGAGCGTGGCCAGCAGGAAGAAGGAGTCCCTGGCCCCGCCCCGGTACCTGCTGAGGGTGCGGTGGGCAGGGCTGGCATGGGGGTTGGCAAAGGTTGCCGACCCCTGGTGTAGAAAATCTGAGAAGTCCCTGGCATAAATAAAGAAGGCAACTGGCCCCTAGTGGTGGTCCATACAACTGCTGTATAGTCCTCTTGTAACTGATCCCCAAACAGGAGCCACAGCTGCTTTTTGAGGGAAAATTCAGTTTATGTATTATCCGTTAACTGCTTATGTATTAACCCACCGTAAGTAAAATGGGTTCCAGAACTTCAGGTGGTCTGGTGTGGAGAAAATGAGCCAATTAACATACAGACTGACCAGTTCCCCAAAATGAACCTAGACTCTCACTTGTTTTTTCATTTAATTATTTCTGTTTAAAGTTTGCAAATTTATGGCATGGCCATATTGCATGTGACTTGATATAATATCTTACTCATTTTATTTCCCCATGTTAGCTGAAATCCTATTTTATTATTTTTTATTTTTCAGTGTATAGACAACAGTGGGGTTTTACAGGTCAGGATTAATATGTACAAAAAAGTATCCACAAAGGCCTGTGTAGTCATTCTTTGAGAACAGTAGCCTTTAACTTACTTCTCCTCAACAGCGACCCTCTGTGGATGAATTACTTCGAGAGGGCCATATCAGCCTGTCAGGTCTGCAGCTACGCGCTCATGCTATGTTTTCAGCAGAAGGTCTGCCTGTGGGAAGTGATACTTTAGAATATGCATGGCTGATAGATGTGCAGGCTGGATGCCTTACAGCCAAGGTTACAGCACCGCAGGTATGTTCTAGAAACGCTAGGTAACATATGTAGTACATGCCTTTCTGTGTCTGCCAATGTAATGTGACCTTTTTGAAGGGACCAAGTTTCTGAAGGGCCATGGGGTCAGCCTAGTTGATATTCATCTGTGGTTAAAGTAACTGGAAGTCATGGGATATGAAAATCCATTTGTTTATATTGATTTGAAACTCCAAACTGGAGGGAGGGAGGGAGAATAAGGGAGGGAGGCAGGCAGTGAGTGAGAGAGAGAGATTCTCCATGTGAAAATGAGGAACGACCTGTGATGTGGATGTGTGTGAAGGTAAAAAGACAACTGAGTACCCAGACTAGCGTTGCTTGAAATTTCAAGCATCTTCATCTGCCTTAATGTCCTGAAATTGTGCTGGTTGTACTGAAATAGTCTTGCAGGTAAATCTTGTTATGCATACTAAAAGGACAATATTCAAATGCATGTTAGATGTCATGAAACATTTCCCTGCAAATAAGGATGTATATTGTTACCCTGTGTAGCACTGAACAAACACGAATGACTGGACACCGGAGAAGGTAACAAGTAGACTAAATGCCAGGGAATTGCAGTTAATGAAAATCCTATTTAAAAAAAATATGGATGCATTTTATGCCAGGTTCACACTACATCTCATGGTAATACATTTCAGAGATGTGAGGCCTCTTTCTTTACTTCCAAACTTTCTTGGATAGACAGCTGAAATGTCCCGTTTTGATGAATTGTCATATGAGAGGCATTTTGATATCATTGGAACGCAGGGTACCAGGAATACAATGTTAAAGGGCACTAGTAAATCCTTACTGAGCACCAGCAGTACATACATGGATCAATTAAAACACACAGTAGTGATCTTTAAAAATCACATCTCTGGTGAGTGCATTACCCCACCATGTGGACAAGCCTAGGACGAACTATATTTTGAAAAAAGGGTGTTCAATTACATAAAAGCAAAGATGTTCCCCTAAATGGAGTTTCATTGCTTTAGTGGGTAAAAATATATTGGTTTCAAACAGAGATGAGTTTTGATTTTCACAGCACACTTCGACATCTGTGAAAGAAAAACCACAGAAACCTTCAAATGTCAAGTCAGAAAATTACTGTATTAATTAATTGCTAATAGATTATCTAACACAGAAATAAAGCTTTTGAAACTTTTTTTTTCTTTCTCAGGTTTCTCTAGTATTCTTTCTCTGAACTTGGAGAGCCTTATTTTAAATAATTACTTAGTTGTGAACTTGTTATTATGTTTACAGCTTGCATGTCTGCTGGAATGGGGACAGACATTTGTGTTTCATGTAATGTGTCGAGAGTTTGAACTGGAAAGGCCAAAATCTGTAATAATGTGTCAGCATGGAATTGATCGTCGGTTTTGTGAATCTAAGGTAAAGCTTTCTTCAATTTTGAGCCCACATCTTGGTATATTTGCAGAGGTATTTTGCAGTAGTATTTGAATATAACTTTAAACTATCCAAAAGTAGAACAAAACTGTAAATGTGGTTTGGTTCATATAGGTATTTTAGTTTAGCTCCTTTAGAAAATTGACTGCTTATACTTCTTTGAGCGATGGTCCACATGGAATCTACTCTAGGTGCACACGCATCCCATGTGCATAAGATCAGATTCTTTTGACAGCAGTGTCTGTTGTGGCCTACACCTTAGATGTCTTTACTTATATCACCCCAAGGCTTTACAGGGAGTAAAGGGGGCCGGATCAACCATCTTTCAGTTCCTTCTTAGCACCCATGACAGTGGGAAAGAACACCTTTTATGTCTACCTGCTTCTCTGTGCACTGTGTAGAGCATAGGTAGTTTTGTTGCCAGTTGGCAACACACACACAAGCCTACACATTCCTTATTTTACTCACTCTTGTTTTTAGACTAGGACACCCTAATCTCTACCCCTTGTAGATGGGCTTCAGCAAAGCGTGAGAATTTTCTTTTTCTGTTTGCTGTCTGTCGCTCAGCAAATGCCTCATGGACATGTAGATTGTGATCCCACTTGAAGTCTAATTAAGCTGGTGAAAAGGCCCCAGTTCAAGTGTTCCAGGAATTAGTTTTCTCTCTATCTTTACTCTGGGATGAGGAGCTGATCTAGCTCAACTTTAAACTCAGGGAATATGGACCCTCCAAGAAATTCATCCTAAAACTTCAAGCCATCCACCTGGCATGCAGTGCATTCCTACCACTACTCCAGATATGCACTATCCAAGTGCTGACAGATGACACTGCAGTTGTGCTTTATGTCAGCAGGAACGGGGAAGGAAGATTCTTTGCTTTGTCAGGAGCTCATGGTGTTCTGGACGAGGTGTGTTCTGAATCCGATCACACCAGTGGTCCCCAGCCTCCAGAACACCTTGGCAGATCTACTCAGCAAGTGGCTCTCAAACAGCTATGAGTGATCTGATCTATCAAGACTCCATCCTACAGAACACCTTCCACAAGTGGGGATTCCTAGAAATAGATCTCTTTGCCACAGACCTCAACAACAAGTGTCTAAAGTCTTGCCTTAGAGGGGGTTAGAGCCTGGGCTCCCTAACAGCAGTCTGAATGACCAAGGAATAAGAAAAACATCTATCTGCCGTTCTGCTGCGTAATCCTACACTTGGATGCAGCTTTGTTACATCTGATATCCTGGGTGGTGGTTGACTGACATGCATCAAAAGAAGCTGTGCAGCTGAGATTCATAACATGATACAGCAAAGCAGGAAAGACAGACTTAAAAAGTTAAATGGAAGAGGTTTTCTGTTTGGACATCTCAGCACCAACTGTCTCCCATCAGGACTGGACTGTTTGCTAGCCCTGAAACAGCTCCATAGAGTCCATCTAGCTGCTGTACCTGTACATCATCCTCCTATCCAGAGCTACACTGTATCTTTCCCCATGCTACGGTAGAGGCCTTGTTCATATTTTACCCCATTTCAGGACCCCCCTCTGTTTTGGGACCTCAGTGTAGAAATAGAATGGAAGGGTCCTCTTTTTGACCATTATGTCAGCTCAAATGGTAGAGGAGATTCAGACCCTCATCATGGGTTCCTCTTATACAATATTTTATAAGAGGGGGTAACTCTTAGATCTCCTCCCAAGTTTCTGGCCGAAAGAGTTTTTTAGTTCTCTTTGAACCAATTTGTTCAGATCCCAGTTTCTTTCCTAATACTGCCATCAAAATTTGGCAGCAGTTGATGGGAGTTACACAGGCTAAGCAGAGAAGCTAGTGTAATACCCATTGACTTCGCAACTTCCCTTTAGTGCGCCGTCTCCACTGTGCTGCGTCGACAGGAAATGCATTCCTCTTGATGCAGGAGCACACTTTTTTGGAGGTGGTTTTATTAGATAGAGTTCTGGATTGATTGCCTTCATTGTCGCTCAATTGAACCGGAAAAATTGATCTGATGGTGTCAAATTTGTTGCTGTCAGTATAGACATAGCTTAAGACTCATTCAAATCCAAGGGAAACCGAACTTTATACATTTGATGTATAAAAGGCATTGACACATACCTTAACAGGATGAAAACATCCAGGAATACACCTGGACTGGTTGTGGCCTTTTGCTGATAAGCTTAAGGGTCAGGCAGTGTCCTCACAGAGATTATTTAAAATGGTCCCTGAAAATATAAGGACATATTATGAGTTAGCCAGATTAGATCTACCTAATCATATTAGGACTCATTCAGTTTGAAAAATATCCCAATTTCTGAATTTTTAAGGCACCTACATGGAGTTCTGTCCACAGCTTTACAAGACGCAGCTCTTTGTTTTAAGCTTCCTGGTCCTATGCACAGTTTGATAGGGCTGTCTTGCAGTCATTGTTTAAAACTCCTTTCAGCATATTTCAGATCACCAAGAGTGGTATCCATGTGGACTATCATGGAAATAAAGAATGGCTGCTTACCCCATAGTAAGGAGAGGAAGTCTGGCAGGGGTTCTCAAACTTTTTTTTGCAGGGACCTCTTTTGAAAATATTTCAGGCTGTGACAACCCATCCCCTGAAGTGATGACTCCTTCACCCCCAAACCATGTCATCCTTATAGGCATGCGCAGGGAACTGGCAGCTTGCGATCCCCTCCTATCACAACTTCCAGTTTGAGAACCCCAAATCATGACGGTCCCTTTTGGCATTAAAGTCTGAGTCTAACTTCAAGATATGCTTCCACTTGGATTCCAGGGTCTGCCCTCCTCCCCTGTAATTTAAGAAGTCTTACACTGGGATTCTGTATTGGTGAAGGAACAGAGGGATAGATGGTCCCGCTTCACCCTTTGTTCCCTCAGGTGAGGGTGCGCAAGCATATCTAAGGTACAGGGAGGGTCCCATGGGCAGCTGATCAAAAGAATCCAATCTCACGTGCACTAAGAGCAGAATCCTGTGTGGACAACATGCCTCAAAGAATCTGTTACTGTAGGGCAAGTAATCATTCTTTTTTTTTTAATCTCATTTGTCCTCTGTTAAATAGAAATTGAAGTATGATAAGAAAAAGCTTGTTAATATGCAATTAAACCTCTAACAAAATTGAGTGCATTGTTTAAATATCAAATCTAGATGAACTGTGTTCCTGGGCCATGTCCAACATCTGATGATTTGAAGTACACCATGACACGCCTTGCAGTAGATGGAGCAGATCTGTATGTTGTAGAGCATGGCTGTGCCACCAATATAAAGGTAAAAATATAGCTTTTGTTCTCGCTTCTTTCTATGATAATTGTGAGAATTGTCCTTTTTCTGTCTGCCAGCAGAGGAAACACTTCTATATTTTACACAGACTAAATAATTGAATTTATTGTTTGGAATCTTCACTCTGCAGCTCTGCTTATTTTGAAAACTAAAAGATTAAAAATATATTAAAAAACTTAGTATTTCATTAAAAAATGGTCATTGGAGGCCTGAATCTTTTAATTTGCCTAAGTTTCATTTTCAAAAGTGACTTCTTAGGCTCCTAAATCAATTAAGCAATTTTGAAAATTTTATCAGCAGTCCATTTCCAGTGTCCTCTAATAAGTTTGTGCCAGAGGGGGGAACACCACACAGACATCTAAGGTAATAGTCCATGGGTCAGAGTTTTTAAAAGTACATTAGTCCTATTTTCAATATTTTTTTCAGTCTTCCCTCCCCCACAACACTATCTTCGCTCTCCCCCAAAATATATGAGGAATAAAAAATATTTTTTTCTTAAAAATTGAAAAGTGTGATTTTGGAATTTGACATTGTGGCTCTTTGGCGTAGAAGGTGATATAACCATATACTGGAAGAAATTTATTTTGATTTTCTTCAGTTTATGAGAGTTTGAAAATTGGATTTTGAACATGTACTACAAGGGTTGGTCTGCACTGACAGTAAAGTTTAACATAATGCTGCTTGCCTCAACCTTCTGCAGCCCATCTGCACTGTCAGAGCAGTACATTGGAAAAAAATGGAGCTGTAATTCGATCTGCTAACATTACCCCTGCAAGTGTAGCACTGAGGTCGAAATCTACAATTCTAACTCAGGTCCATGTAGCCAGAGAGTAGCTCAACTGGTTTTTCCTGTCCCTTTACCACAACATAGCTCTTCCCCTGCTGCAAGTTGTCAATTAATTTCTCCAATGCACTGTCCCTGTCTGTTCTTCCTGCGGCAGAGAAACAGCAAGGAAAGCTCTTCCTGCTATTTTTTCTTTAGAGAAGAGGGGAGGGAGAGTGAGCAGAGGATGACTGCCTCCCCACAACCCCAGTACCTACTACCCATGGTGCAGTGCATTTCCTGAAGTAATGTGAGCAGTGGGGATGCGAAACCCCCAGTAAGCAATTTGATGTGATCACTCGCCTTCTGTAATTTGACAGCCTAAAATCAAATTACAACCCCACCCCCTTTGAGGACAAGCCCTTAGTATTATGGCTAATCTTGTTAGCCTGAGCATCTAAGGAATGATGGACATGCAGTGCTTGCATGTGCAGCCAAATTGGCTTTGCATTGGCCTGATTAGGTGGCTGGGCCTGACTCTGTAGGAGGTCTAAGGTGCTTACAGGCTTTAAACGAAACATGTCATCCTTTGTTTTGTTTTTTGGAGAGGAGGTGGTCCCTTGCATTATTGCTAAGTAAAATAAAAGGCCGAGCTAGCTCTGTGGTCTACAGAGGTTTTAGGGAAGGACTCAATCATATCACAAAGCTTAGTCCAGTGGCAGTTTGGGGCTCCTATGAATGGCATGGCAGGAAACCAACTTCCTTTTCTATTAGCCTGCTTTATTCCTCCTATGAGGGGTGTAGGGGTGGATGGTAAAGTCGTAGCAATGGATTGGCTGGAGTGCCTGGGTGGAAAAAGAGGGAAGCCCACCAGGTAAATAAACGAACGTGAGGTTACATGCACTGTACACTTTTATCTGCCAGATGTCAGAGACATCTAATAATAAAATTATGGACAGTTAAAGCCATATCATATGTCTCCTGTCTCTCTCTTTTGATATACTCAAACAATTAATCTTTAACTACTTCAGGTCATCTTTTTAATTGTATTTTCAGATGGGCGCCATACGTGTTGCAAACTGTAACCTCCACAACCAATTTGTTGGAGAGGGTATAAGTGCAGCTATCCAAGACTTTCATCTTCGACAGTACATTGAGCAAATGAATAACTGCAGAATTGGTCTTCAACCTGCAATACTACGGAGGGCATACTGGCTGGAAGCTGGGTCTGTCAATTTAGGACTCATCACTGCTGATATTGCTTTAGCTGTGGATCATCATTCGAAACATGAAGTGCAGAGACATTTCTTAGAAACACATGATAGCAGAATTAAGAGGCAAGTGAAATTATTGGAGATAGTGAGAGTACTATGTTTTATTTCTTTTTAGTCGATACATTTATTTATTTTTTCATGAGGGTGTATTTTTTAACTTCTGACTCTTAAACTTTTACTTAAATAATTAAACTGTATTCACTTTATAAATAGGCAGACTGCTGAGAACCAGCTATGTGGCAATGTGTAGCGTGGTGATGTCAGAATAAAGAGATGCAAATAAACTTTTAATTGTTGGCCTAAGCTACAAAGTTAAGAGCATATACTGCCTTTAATCTGCACCAGATCTCCCACTGATAACAAGCACAGATTTATACAAATATTAATGTAAAATATGGCCCTGAGGAAATAACTAAACTTGTAATCTGCCATGCAGCAACAGTGAGAGACAAGGAAAAAATGATACAGGTCACTTTTATGATGAGTGCAACTTTTGCCTTTTGTTTAGCCATTAGACGTTTGTGGGCAATCATAGACCTATTTAATACATAAAGTGGCATTTAAAAAAAATCTGTTTGTCACAACTAAGTTTCTGAGTTAACATGTTATTTGGATGAAGGCAGGCAGCTGATAAATCCTATGACCTCGTTTCAGGTTATCAAAGACTGTGCTACATTAAGCCATGTTTAAGGCTGAGCAAGAAATTTTAGGTTTACACTGCAATAGAGAAAATTTCAGATAACATTAAGGAGAAACAGAAACTAGAAAAAAGTTAGAAAATAAACTGGATTACTGGAATTGCCATCAGTTAAGATTTTGAAATCTTGACTCTCTAGGAATCAATTTTAGGTATCAATCCTGCAATGAAGAGACTGAGACTAGTTAAACATACCCTTATATGAAGATGGAGATGATATTTCCATGATCAGATCATGTGGTTGCTATTTACAAATGATATAAAAATACATCTTCAGAAATGGACTCAGTAGTGCAAGTTGACACACAATGGCTATGTCTACACTGGCAAGTTAGTTCAAATTAAGAAAGCTTAATTCGAACTAACTAAAGCCATGGCTACACTAGGCTTTAGTTAGTTTGAATTAAGGGCTTCCTTAATTCGAACTAATAAGTTCAAATAGGATATTCGAACTAAGGGGTTAATTCGAACTAACTAGTTCGAATTAACCAATGTGGCCATGTTAATTCGAACTAATTGCTTAGTTCGAATGAACCGGCCATTGAAATGAGTGGGGATCGCTAATTCAAACTAAGCAAGTGCTTGCTTAGTTCGAACTGACATTCCAGTGTGGCCATGCTAGTTCGAATTAAGCTAATTCGAACTAACTAACTAAAATTAGTTTGAATTAGTTAGTTCAAACTAACTAATTCGAACTAATTTTAGTAAGTGTAGACATAGCCAATGGTATTAAAACTCACCTTCAATAGCTGTCTTTCAAACACACGTTTCCTGTATGACACACACTGGTTACCAAAACAGTTTGTATACTTCGCAAAACCATGATCTCTTACACTAAGATCTTTCCTTCCCACTTTTTGGAAATGTTTCTGATCTGTGGAAAGTTTATCATGATGTGTATTGGAAACTAGACTGGAGGGTACTTAGTGTCTTTGTATACATATGCGGTGTATGCATCTGCATTATGTGTGTGCATTAGATATGTACAGGGCTTTATTCAATTGTATAAATGAATCAATCAAATGGAACTTGGTATGGAAAAGAGAGTGACATTTTGAATTTTGGATTCATAGTGTGAGTTTAAATGCACCTGAACTCATTATTGGTGGACTATTGGCTTTTTGTTTGTTTGTTCGTATAGGTTATGGTTTTTGTGGCCAGATGATAATGTGAAGAACAAAAGAAGCAAGCACAAGTGTGGCTGTCTTGGTGGCTGCCGATTCTTTGGTGGCACAGTAACAGGACTAGACTTCTTCAAGCTTGAGGAGATGACGCCTTCAAGCAGCTCTGCTTTTTCAAGTGCAAGTGCAGAATCTGATATGTTTTATGGGCAGTCTTTATTGCAGCCGGGAGAATGGATTATTACCAAGGAGATTCCCAAAATTATAGATGGTAAAAATGAAATGTGTATTACTTAGTATGCAGTTTTGTCCCACTTACTGAGAAGTGTAGATTTTTAACTGCACAATGTACTTATTAAAATCTTAACTGATTCTTGGTAAATGAGCAGTAAGTTATTACCAAATGCTACCTATGTAATTCTCCTGCTACAGGTCATATAGCAGAATGTAGTTTGATAAACTTGTGAAAATGGAGAGTATGTACTAGAACACAATGGCTGCTCAGACCCCCAATCTGTACAGGAGGTCTTGAGTTGCTTTCTGGGGGAAATGGAGTTTGTTGACTTGTAGTTACTTATCTAAAGTGGACATCAATCAATGGGGGAGTCTAGTGTTTTGCCTTTTAACACTTCTAGGTGTCTTTATACATTTTTGTCAGGGAGATATATGTAAGAATTTGAATATTGTTCCTTTTTTATGGGGAGGGAGAAGAAACCATTGTAGTTCTTAATACTCAGGACCACAAAACGTTGATGTTTTTAATTGATTATTATCTCTAATTATATCTTTAATTGATTTATACTTAGGAAAGACCAATGGTGTAAAAAGAAAAGACTGGGATTGCAGATCTGTGGGTATAGAAATGGAGAGAAAGGCCCAGCACCTGAGTCTCCAGGTTCCATTGCGCTCCCATAGTTCCTCCTCATCTTCAGAGGAAAACAGCAGTTCCAGTGCTGCACTTCCCTTGCTTGCAGGTGAGAAGGAAAGCCCTTCTTCTGCTACGGAAGATCACATGGGACAGAAGGAGTTCTTGTCTGGTGCAAAAAGAGAGGATGGTCATGGAAGGTTAGTACTCTGTCCAAGGTAGAAATTTATTAGTATTCTCAAGGATTAGCAATAAAGGCTGAGTAAACCAATGCAAAATTCAGACACCACTGGTGATTTCTAGCAATACTCCTGAAATTAATTTTCTACTTTGGATACAAAAGTTGACTCATAAATATTGGATTTTCTGATCTAGATATAAAATCTAACATGCATGACAATAGGATTTGCTTAGATGTTCCTCATTTGTGCTTGATCAGTTAGAAGATGGCCTCAGTTACTACAAGATCTTAATATCGTTTAGTAAGCATGCCTTGTATTGTTAAAATATTTTCTCATATGTGAATAGATGTTTTCTTCAACACTTATAATTTCCTTAGTTGTGCTGATGAAAAGTGCACAGAACTGTTTCATTAAAGATATATTAATAATTCTCAAAAATGTGTAGTGTAAGATTTGCACCATATTAAACCAAAAAACTGTGTGTTCTTTTTCTGTTTTTAGTACTCCAGCAGAAGTTGCAGGAAGCAGTCCTGTATCTCCTAACAACCAGGAAAGGTCTGTAGGTCAGTCTCCTCTCAGGTCTCCTTTGAAGCGGCAAGCGTCCGTGTGTTCTACCCGACTTGGGAGCACCAAGAGTCTTACTGCAGCCTTCTATGGTGACAAACAGCCTGTTCCAGGTGGTGTCCAGTTCAGTAGTGATGTCTCACGAAGTGACGAGAATGTCTTGGACTCTCCAAAGCAGAGGCGAAGCTTTGGTTCTTTTCCATACACACCATCTGCAGATTCAAACTCATTTCACCAGTATCGCTCAATGGACTCTAGCATGTCAATGGCTGATAGTGAAGCCTATTTTTCAGCAGCTGAAGAGTTTGAGCCAATAAGCAGTGATGAAGGTCCAGGAACCTATCCAGGGAGGAAAAGGAGAAAAAAGCAAATCCAGAAAATTGAGTATAGTAGAGGATCTATCTATCACAGTGTGGAAGGACCTCTAACGGGTACAGTCCACGGCGAAGCCAGTCAGGATCCAAAGACTTTGTCAGTCAAGACTCATGCTTCACAGGCTTCATTCGTTTCAGCACTGGGAGGAGAGGATGAGCTTGCTGAGCACATGTATATCGTAGAAGCTGAAAAGGCTGCAGAGAATGATCAGATAACTTCCCAACAGCCTATAATGACCTGTTACCAAAGTTACCTTACCCAGTTCCAGGTAGTCAACTGGTCAGTAAAGCATCCAACAACCAAAAGAACCTCTAAATCTTCCTTACATCGGCCTTTAGACCTTGATACCCCAACTAGTGAAGAAAGCTCCTCATCTTTTGAGCATCTTTCTGTTCCAACTTTTAAGGTATGGAAGAAAAAGGTTAAGAAACAAACAAGTAGTTTAGAATGTGCCATGTTAAAGAATTCCTGCTAACTAAGTCAAAGGAAATGTAAAACCTGTTTGCCATTTGTTATTAAGAGTTGTGATCTCTGATATTAAATCCTTAGGATTTAGGGACAGGAAGGAGTTGTGAGGTAAAGAAAAACGGTGTTTTGTGAATGAAAAGCATGTTCAAATGATTGAGTTCTGTAAACTCTCATTGTTGTACTCAGAAATGCTTTTGAATGACATTAAGTAGGAAGTGATTTGCAGTGTATTTTCATACAAAGTTTACGTGCAGTATACTTGATTTAATTCCTCCACAAAAGCTTAACTCTTCAGTTTAGCTGTGGTTAACCATACTGTGTCATATAGGCTGTAAACATCTTACCATTAAAGTAACTTTGGGAATCTTCAGACTTGGGTAAGGTGCTGATATTTGACTCTGTTTTCTATTTGAGTGAAGATGTGTTTGGTAAAGAAGCTACTAAAATCTAAATGAGACATTTCAGTGATACATTAATATATGAAATCTTAGGATCCGTGAGAGCAAAACATTTGTGCTAGGAGACAGAGTTGATTAAAAGAAAACTAAAAATATATTAAAATATAAATAAGGGTTGAGAAGCTTTTGTCCTCTCACTCTGGTTACACATAAGATTTCTTTCTAATTTTAGGGTAACTTGTGTAATTTCAGGATCCGCACTCTTTCAGCAGTTGCTCCTGCGTAATTTGTATAAGTAATTACTTTTTGTAAATGCTTCATTAGGAATCCTGAGAACATGCAACAAAAGTAAATGAAGAGAGTAAAAGTCTTGAAGTTTGGGAATCAGAGAGAAAACTCACAGATTGAAAACTGCACTTAATGAACAGTTTGTTGTACTTCATATGGAAGAGTACAAATGAATGTTTATTTTGGTTTAGCCTGAGGTGCATGTTAGCAATCTCAAAATCTGTGAGTCTTCCAGGAACTGGGTCTTTGCATTACCGCGTCAAGGTGTTGTGCAAGCAGTGAACTCTAATCAAAACTGAATATACAAGTATAAAGTACAGCAACACTTCACTTATTTTACCAAGAAAAAGTATTTATTTAATCACTCCAAAATCCTCATAAATTATCAGTAAAATAGACCACAGAATAGTTCAATGTAGTGAGTGCTCAAACACGTCACTCAGTGCTCTGAGTTAGTTTACTAGATTTGTTTGCATGCTAGTATGTTACATGGGAAAGCAACATCTCCCTTACAACAAAATGTTTCTGGTTTGTTTTCTTTGTGTAGCAATATGACTGGGTACAAGTGTTTCAGTGTGTTTTGATTTCAGGATGCCCTGTCCTCGTTCCCCTCTTTTTGATTAGTTGCCCATATGTAATTGAATATCAACAGATGAACAAGTGTGAAATTATGCCTCCATTGGGTTACTCCATTATGTTTACTGCATTAAATTGGCAATTTTTGTGCCATATGAAAAATAATTTAAATGATTTTATAGAAATGTAAGTAATTAACACAATGAAAGCTAATTTTATATGTCTTTAGTGTCAGAGAAACACTGTATATATTAATACTAGGCTTTCATACATTGCCGTTCCTGGTCAGTTGTAAAGATTTTTTAAAAATGTATTCATTATGTCTTAATTTTCATGTGAGAATTTCAGAAACTGATATTTAAAATTAGTTTAAAAATGCAGTTTAATGATGGAATTTAAGTATAGTATGTTAAAAAAACTAGAATTATTGTTGGCTTGCCATTCTTGGGGAGGGGGGAAGTAGAACACCATAATTGGAATCTTCTCTTGAAGTGATAGTAGTCAAGGAATATGTAGAGTCATTTTATAGACTCAGAGAAGTAGCAATTGTTTTGTTTATTTTAGATTGTTAAACAGGGTGTCTCAGCTAATGCTTTACTGGACAGAGGCATGCAGCTTTCAGGATCAACATCCAAGTGAGTAAAAAACTGTATTATAGCATTGGTGTGGGGTTTTAAATGAGAAGTGCCTGGGTTTGTATAATACTTAATTAACTGCTGCAGCAGCTCTTGTAAGCCTTGCTAAAAATCAAGCAGGTGTTAGCAGTATTTTTGTTATACATCTATTTTAGAGTAGCCTATCATGTCTTATTTAAAGGCTTTTCTGCGTTGCTCTTTATCAGAATTTGCAAGCACCTCACAAGCATTGAAGGATCACCCTTGTAGCAGTAGGGAAATATTCCCATTTAACAGATTGTGAACTGAGTCCCAGATAGACAAGTGACTTGCCACGGTCATGCAGGAAACCTGTGGCAGAATTAAAAGTAGAATTTGGCTGTTGTGACTAAGACATTAGACTGGAACTCTCCAGGCCATCCTTTCTATAATGTGTTTTAAAAATTTTATTAAAATTGAGAATTGCCATGGCAAATATTGTTTTAACACTGACATACCAGTGTTAATGTCAATAATATCTCTGAAGAATTTCTGCAAGCTGAGAGGTCCCAGTTTTGCAAGCCTTGTATCAGGGAATGCTTGCTTGCATGCATAGTTCTAGCATATATGAGGAAGTACTTCTCACATTTGAGGTTCCTATAGGTAGCTTATTAAATATGTAATCTGTTATGTTTACCATTGAAAATTATCTGTCTTGAAGATTCTCTTCATTCCCATAGAAACTTCTGCTGAAATAGATAGATTTCTTTAGTCTTGTATCTCTAAACCAAGGCTCTGATCCATTTGGAGTAGCTGTCTTTCCCAGATGTAGGATTAAAAAATATGTTAACTATAAATTGTATAATGCCTATTTTGAAAATCTCAATAATTAGTTTCTGTTTGACTTACGTAGTACACCCTATACTCCTTTGGAAAAAAAAACAATGGATAATACAGAAGATGAAACAGTAACAGAAGAATGGACCCTGGATCATCCAATCTCCCAGACTAGAACAACTGCCATAGTGGAAATAAAAGGAACAGTAGATGTTGTTCTTACTCCTCTGGTAGCAGAAGCTTTAGACAGGTATTTTATTTTCCTTTACTTGAAGATAATGTTTAAAACTGCTAGAACCTAGCATATCAATTGCTAAAATCAAAATTTTGGATAAACTAGTTGCATATAGGCTTTGGAAAAGAGCTGATTTTATATAATGCATGGAATAGGAGCCGACGTTTGCCTCCATCTACCCTCCGCTGCCCCCCCCCCCCCTCCCACCAAGTCAATGTATGTAATTTCATACTGACCTGTCACTTGCTTTGAACCCATGTTGGAAATTAAGCTTTCTTTTGTGAGCTAACTTTTTTTTTCTCCTGTAGGTATATAGAAGCAATGGTACATTGTGTTAGCACTCAACACCCAGCAGCAATTGTGGATGATCTTCATTGTAAAGTCCTCAGAGAAGCTGCACAGAACAGCAAAACAACGTTTTCAGAGAATGTAAGGGTTCTACAAACTGAAGGAGGTTTGGGGAGCAGAAGCATTTATGTTTTTGTTGGATTGGGAGGGATGAAAGTCAACAAATAAAATGTCTTTATTTCAGATGAAATTTTTCATCTTATCCTATAGTTAAGGATGCATGCATATTTGTAATAACAACTGTTCTCCTTCACATGATTGAGCACATACATATTCCACTTCGGGTGTCTGCATGCCCAGTGCACTGAAGTCCAAAGACTTTTAGCTAACGGTACCATATCTTGGGGCTTGTATATAAGAGCACTTAGTTTGTGACAAGCTGGGGTGTAAATCTACTTTGCAGTAGCCTGCCACTTTCTAAGTGTCTGTGTAGTCCCTGCTGGCTGTGTGCTAGAAATTCCCTAATGCACTTCAATCTACTTCTGTTTCAGTTTGCTGATAATTAAGTATTTGTGTGGAAAAGTCTTTGGAATATATACTGCGTTTGAAGGAGTCAGGTTTCTCAGTGAACACAAAAGTTCATTTGACAGCCCTCTCAGAGGTCCATTGTCTTGGTAAAGAGCATTCTATCTTCTTGCATCCCATAGCTGTGAGGTTCCTAAGGTGTTAATGAGGATTTATCTGCGCTATTTGTGAACTCATTTGTCTCCCTTTCTGTGTCCCTCTTCTCTACCTCCTTCCATCATGCCAAACCTTAACTTGGTAAGACAAGGCTCATGAGGCCATCACTGAGCCACTGCTTTCCTCCTCTTTTTCACATTTGTCAGTGAAACGCAGCATCCATGCTAGCAACAATGAATGTAAGAGAAGTGAGGTAGCTATAGGCTGTGCTGGTGAGAATTCTAAAAGTGTCTTTTATAAAGATTAGTTTCTTTAAGCCCTCAACCCAAATTCTGAATCAAAGTGATATCAGACTCTCATCTAAATCCAGCAGTTAATCTATGGATATCCTTTCCAAAGACTCCTAAACCATAAGGTTGAAGAGAGACTTCACATAGTAGATGTGTACAGGGTTCTATCTTTCTGTATTGGTAGGACTATGCAATTTTGATCCCTTTGAAGTGTTTATATCATGCAGAAAGAATGAAAGGTCAGGCTGTTTCTGCACCAAGGATTTTGAACTGGATAACATTTTGCATTGGGAACTATGATTTGACAATTAGAAATGCTCTATAAAGGATTCTAGCTCATTCCCCAGGTCAGGTTACCTCTCTGGGATTTATTTGTAAATAACATGGACATTTTCAGAGTTGCCATGTAGTCTTTAGTTAATGTTTTTACCAGACTCCACGTCATTACAGTGATTTCTAGAGTTGATGCTGACTTTGGAAATCCTGTCCTTCAGGCTTTATTCAAATATTCCAAATTCCCACCTCCTAAAGGAGTGGAATCACTTGAAGGACATGGCTCACCTACCAGTGAATTCTCTGTATCTTAAAGTCCTTAAATCATGATTTAAGGAGGTAAATAACTCAGTCATAGGTTAGTGGCCTATTGCTGGAGTGGGTGGGTGAGGTTTTGAGACCTGCATTTTGCAGGAGGTCAGACTAAATGATCGTACTGGTCCCTTCTGACCTTAGAGTTTGAGTCTATATGTGTACAGTCCTGTGAAGAAGAAAAAATACTTAACTGTACAGTAACTGTTCAAGATGCGCCATGCACATATATGTATTCTGTGACTCACCTTCCATCCCCACAACTTTGGAACTGGACATCTCTGAGATTCTGGTTCAAAAGAACTGAGTTGGGAGTGGGGCAGCTCCATACTTACGCCCTGTGCTGGAGGCATGTGAATATACAGGGTACACATGCCAACCAAACGCCAATGTGAGTGCACTGAAATGAAATACATATTATGCACACCTATGGATGCATAATGTAACACATCTCAAAGAAGAGCACTTAGTGTACAGGTAAATAAACTTTTTTCTCTCATTGCTTGAAAATTTCTGTTCCTTTCATGAGTTTTCTAGATCTGGAAAGAGATTCTGATGCCACTGAAGTTCACAGCAGTCCCCTATTGACTTCAGTGAGGCCTGGATTTTACACTGGTCTTTGCTTGATGGCAAAAATGATTTAGCTGTATTTGAGCACAAGAACGCAGGAAAAATACTCTTCCTTTTATTGCTTTTAAATGACAGCTTTATAACAACATTGGTGCTGAAGGAGCCAAAAAGTTAAAACTCAACAAAGCAGAATACCTCAGTATGAATTGTTAGTATTCCATGAACGGTTTTTTTATTTGACTTAATTATGAATATGAAAAGGGCACATTTTACACGCATGATTCTTTGAGTATGATTATTGGTGTTTTACCAATGTCCTAAGCAAGGGAAGGCTGAGCTACAGCTGCATGTTTTGGCTAATTTAGCTTTGATCCCTTTATACGCATGTTGAAGTGTTTTTCCATTTACACTGTTGAAAGCTTGATAAACTGTGCAGAAGTTTTCCATTACAGTGAAGACTTTGAGTGCATGAAGTTTCTTCCAGATTATGGAAAACTTCATCAAATTGTGTGCTAATTAAAACAGAGCTTCAAAAGAGCTCTTGTCTCATTGTGGGTATGTTGCACTGGATAGGGCATTCTGGTAGCAACTAAATTTTTCCAGATTATGAAACTTTTTTTCTGAAAAAGACAGTCCAAACCCCTAGTACTATGTAAGAAAAATGTAATATTGTACAATTTTTCTACTATTTTTGGGTGTGTGCAAAGGAGGCAGCAGGGTATTACTAAGCCCTGACATCTTCACTGCATATTTTTTACAAAAATAACCGTCATAAATCTCTGTTGTCTGATATACACATTCATGTGGCTGCACATGTGTAGCTCATATTCTGTGTGTGCGTGCGCGCATGTGTCGTTGTGAATCCCGCCGTGCATGCATGTGGTCAAGTTGGAGTCTGGTGAATAGTAGTGTCTGGCAGATCTGCACATGCATCCTGTGCTGCTTCATGTGCCCGCTCAAAGGCATAAAGTGCAGAACAGCTTCAATCACTGTTCAGTTACCTCCTGCTGCCTGTCACAACAAAATGGAACCAAGTGAGTGTCTGACCCACAGAGAAGTCATCAAATAGGACATGAAGAAGGCCGGTATGTGACGGTGACAAAAAGGATTTTGACACCAGCTACCTCAGCAGCAGTGACTTTGTCACTCACTTCTTTGATACAGACCCTGCCAGGTCTGGTGCATGTGCCCGTGTCATTGGAGGGTGACTCTGAGGGCAAGGCCAGACGGAGCACATAGCTGCAATCACCACCATCATGGAACCATCATGCAAGCAAGACTCCAGGAAGGCACAGCATCTAAACTCCTGATAGTTCCCAGGTTGGAGGAGACAAGCTGACTAACCAGTGCAGTTCATGGGGGGGGGGAAGACAGTGCGGACTTTGGTACTGACCCTGGCAGTACCAGTAACCTAGCCTGTCAAGGGTGTGAGCTATATCTCAGTGGAGGAACCAGAAACATCTACCATACCAAAGTGGCGGTCAGCACGAGGACCCCGGGAATGGGGCCACACTACTCTATGGCCCTGCTGTTTGAGGAAGTGTACTTCACACCTTGCTTGCTTACTCATTTCGTGAGTGGTTGCTGTAAAGGTTTTTTAGACCTTATGTTCTGTCACTGGGGAATTCCTGAAATAGTCCTGTTCACCAAGGACAACACCAAATCTCAGAATTTTTGTTTCACAGAGGGCATGATTCTTGCCAGAAGTATGTCTTCTGTGGTGGAATCAAAGCTGCTTATTATATGCCTTTTGACTGATCCTTAGGGTGACTTCCAAAGTCAAACATGATCAATCTCCTAGTTCCTCACTGGCAGAGGCAGCTTTGGCTGATACTCTAGATACTTGATACTCTGTGATGAAAACGTCTCAAGGATTCACGGTTACTAATGAGTAAATAACAGTTCTGTATAGTGAAAAAAATCTAGAATGCTGTACTGTGTTGTTTGAGAAATAGTGCAATATTATTAATTAGTAGGGCTGGATCTTTGGCTGCTGTAAATTTAACAAAGCTCTGCTGGTGATCGGGCCCATATTCATCTAACAAAAATGTTATTGGAATATGTGTACTGACAATACGTAACTTATCACAATTAATGTTTTAGAATACTTCCAGAAAGTTGTGTTTTTTGATTGTGGGGTACAGTTCTGTTGAAATGAAACGATATCTATCTTTTTATGAGTGGAGTGGCAGAAAGCCATTCCATCTACCTTTCTATCAGTATTTTGAGGCAGTTTGGTACTCTTCCTATTCTTGCTGATGATTCCTTATATTTTTAATTTACTTTATGACCCCTCCGAAAGACCCCCTATCAGAGCATCTTATAATTAGCTAAAAGGTACTCTTTGGAGTTCATCTTGTATCTTTAATCAGTTGGAAATTTTGTGCTGATTAGCATAGCCTACCTATCTGGGCCTGAGCATCCTGAATTAGAAATTAAGATACTGTAGCTTGAAATCAAAACTGAATATCTTGAATTGCAATGGCTCTGAGCCATCCCATTACTTTTCATTTAAAAATACTTGGATAACTTTCAGTTAGTGTAAATTACTAACTGGTGTCACATTTTTTTTTTTTTGAAGTTATCTTCCAAACAGGACATTAGAGGAACAAAAACAGAGAACCCTGTTACAGGAACAACAAACCAAGGACATGCACAGACTAATCTTTCACTTAAGCAAGAAAATGTGACAATTAAAGGTCTTCAGGCCAATGTTACAATACCCAAGGTAATAATTTCTTTTCAGCTATGTAGTCTCACATGGCAAGCAGTCACAAGCTAGATTTAGTTTGTATCTTTTTTGAATTTTGGAAAATTTATCTCTAGCTGTAATAAATGATTTATGTCATATTTTTCTGAGGATTATATTTTTGACAGCCTGCTCAAAGTAAAAAAAGTTATGCAAATTAAGTATAAAGTTAAACATTTTAACCACTGCAATGGTACGTGACTGAATACGTGTTCAAACTTTTAAAAGGTAAATATGGTAAAATTATTTCACCCATTTGGATTTCATTTTTAATACGAAAGATGTAGATTATATTGGATAAGAAACCTTTGGTGTATATTTGTTTTTTCCTCAACTGTCTCTATTCTTTGGGGGAATTTTATGTGTAGGTAAACTTGTGTTTATTGCAAGCATCAGTTGAAGAAACCCCAAGCACTGCTACTGGCAAAATGGTCACTCATGTTTCCTTAGTAGCTTTGTGTTTTGATAGAATTGCTACACAAGTTCGCATGAATAGGTAAGAATAATATATTTAATAATTCGTAACTCTTAATATACAGCAGATCAGGAGAACCTGAAAAAAATTGCTCTTATTGAGTTAGTTTTGACAATGGATTTCTAAATATGTTAGTTTTTAAAGAAGGTGGGGAGCGGTACTTTGGAAACGTAAAGCCTTAATCCTTCAGTTACATAGATTTAACTCAGTGAGATCAGGGGGAATTGTACATATGTTACTGAGAGCAGAGCTAAACCTTTAAGTTAGTTTTCCTAATCAATGTGTATTAATTTCGTGAACGAAGAATTCTTAGGTCTGCCTACTTCATTTTAAATTGGTGTAAAACCACAAGAAGCCAGTGAAATAATTGTCCTTACATTTTCATATTTATTTTGCCCTTTGCACTTAAAAGGGGTGTGGTTGAAGAGACTTCAAACAATGCAGACACTGGAAGGAATTCAGTAACATTTGATCGATACATCCATGCCAGTAAAATGCAGCCCCAGTCTTCTGGCTCACTGAGATCAAATGCTGGAGCAGAAAAAGGAAAAGAAATTGCTGCCAAACTGAACATTCATCGTGTTCATGGACAGCTTAGAGGCCTTGATACAACAGGTAGGGTTATTCATAAATGTGGAAACATCTTTATTTCTTGGAGGCATCAACAGTGATTACATAGTTAAGGTTGTCAGTTTTCAGTTTTTCCACTCCTAACTTTTGAATGAAATCATGAATTTGAGCTGTCTTAATAACTTGATTAGAGCTGCTTTCCAAATATTGGCAGCTAGCCCTATCTTTGTTTAAAATCCGATAGCCCCAGAGAGTGAGTGCATTATTTCTCTTGTGGAGGAGACAAAGTTTCACAAATGCCTTACTCACTGTTGATTGTCACCAAATGAACATTTGAAACTACAGTTCTGCCAACCATATTTCAGCACATGAGACTTAAGATAACTCTTCAAATTGTTTTAATGTAAATCAAGCAGTCTGACACTCCTTTTGGACCTCAGACTTCAAAGAAAGTAATATAACAAATTTAAAATAATCTGATTGGGGCTGATGTTTTCTTAGCAACCAGTAGAACTAATTATACATATTACAATTCTGGCAGAGGTGTACATAACCGCCACTAAATAGACTTTGAATTTGTACTGCACAAAAATTGTGACAACACCCTCATAAAGTAGTGGACTTGAAAAAATACATTTTTTTATATGCTATATGGTTTCCCTTTATCTAAGAGAAGTTCATAGATATTACTGCATTTCATTTGTCATATGATATCATAAAGATATTCATTTGGGATGTACTATACCAAGATTTTCCCTTAGGATGAAGTATCTCAGAAGCTGTAACTAGTCACAGGTCAATTTTTGAAAAGCAGCCACAAACGTTTCTTTATACAGTTCTGTATTTGTGCTAACAGTACTGAAGACAGCAGTATCTGGAAGATTGGAAATATATTTGGGCTTTAATTTAACAAGAATCGCTAAATTAGATTGCTTTTTTTTCCCTGACTTTACCAGATTTTTTGCTATGTAGGTGGCAGAAGATGGGGAGAAAGGGAAACACTGTTGTAAAATTTTATGAGCAGTGTTTAATGAGTAGGTTTTTTCTGCAGTTGTTCCAATTTTTTTCCATTTTTTTCACTCCTTCCTTTTTGACAATAGTCAGTGTCTTCTAAAATTATTATTTATAGATACCGGTATAAACCCCAAAGTCCTTAAACAAGGCCTCTTTCATTTTGGAAAAATGCACTTTCACCTGTAAATTCTTTTAACATCTTCTGTATAACAAAGCAGTAAATTACTGTTTTTACAGACATTGGGACTTGTGCAATAACAGCAATTCCTTTTGAGAAGTCAAAAGTTCTTTTTACTTTGGAAGAGTTGGATGAATTCACTTTTGTAGATGAAACTGATCAGCAAGCTGTTCCAGATGTAACTCGAATAGGTCCCAGCCAGGAGAGATGGGGCTGGATAATGTTTGAATGTGGAATTGAAAATTTAACAATAAAAGGTAAAACTACAATACTACATTGTTTTTATTAGTTATTATTAGTATAATTAATCAAATGCTCTGTTGGATGTTCCAAGTTTCTAATCTTCTTTTTTAGTTTAATTTAAAAATATACTGAATATAGGTGGTATTAAATAGTTCATATTTTACATGATCATACATACTTTATACAATGGATTCTCTAATAGGTAAGCTCATATAATCATCTATATAAGTAGCTCACAATGATGTGCTAGGTGCAGAGTAACTTTTTAAAGGTTAAATTTTTAGGTTTATTTCAGTCTTAATTATATGTAAGGAGCTTTTGTCTTTAAAACTGATTTTGTAAAGATAGAATTTGGTAATACAACTAGTTACTTTTGGGCCATGATGATCCTGCAGTCATACCCCGGCAGAGGTCTGCTTGCAGGATTGGAACATTGTTTTACAGGGAACCTCATGTTTATAAAATGATGATGATGATAATCTAAATGTATTCTGCATTATCTGAATTGTTCTTTTCAGAAGATTGTGTATTTAATATTTCAGTAAGGTAGAGGGCATGTAAAATTGCTTTAAGATATAAACTGGTCCACATATAGGTGTTAAGTTTACTTGTATCTAATTGTGTGCTCACAAAGCTTAGTCAAAGTATATACTGTAGCCAAGTATTTGTGAAAGTCAAAGGAGCTACAGATGTTTTGAATGGAATGTGGGAGTGGAAAATTAACAAAATTCACTGTTTTTAAAAGTTTGTGAAAATAGAATAAATGGAACAAAGCAAGAGTATTTGTTTTCTCTATTTCTGTATTTACAGGAGGAAGACAGTCTGGAGCTGTTTTGTATAACAGTTTTGGAGTCATGGGTAAATCTAGTGCCACAGAGAGGGGAGGATTGCTTGCATCCAACAATTCTTCAGATTCTCCAACTGGTAGTGGTTATAATACTGATGTGTCTGATGATAATCTTCCTTGTGATAGAAGTCCCTCTTCAGACATAAATGGAAATTCAGTCTCAGATGAACAGGTAAATGCCTGTCCTTTTAAATAATTCCGATTGGTACTTGCCTCGGCGTGACTTCTTTTTAGCAATTGCTAATTATAGTGCAGAATTAATTTTAATAGCAGTTTAACAGCTTTTGTACTTCACTATGACTTCAGTGTTTGCTTATATATCTAATGTTGCAGCTTTCTAAAGGATGCATCTGAATATGATCTTGGGAGACAACATGGGACGCATGTGCATTTATTCCTTTTGTCTAGTTAAACATCACATGAGATTTTACGTTTTGGCAGAGAGACCACATGCTTTTCTGTAAAGAAGTCGTTGCCCTTTGAAAACAATTTATCTCTCTTTGTATAGGATGAAGGAGTTGAATCTGATGATCTGAAAAAAGATCTACCTCTGATGCCTCCCCCACCTGACTCTTGCAGCATGAAGTTGACAATCAAAGAAATTTGGTTTAGTTTTGCAGCTCCCACTAATATGCGCTCTCCTACCCATATATTTTCGAGGTATGATTTTCTTAGAAATAAACGTAGCAGCTCTGTATGTTCTTAAATCTGGTGAATTCTGTGCAGCCTCTTTACTAACTGCTGCTGTATTTTTTGATAATGGCAAAATGAGATTTAGATAGGTCAGACCAAATCAGTGTCTCTGCAGTATGCAACTACACGTATATATATGAGATATATCTAGTTATCTTTTTCAAAAAGGATTTAAAATGACTAGATAGTGAGTGTGACATAGTGAAAGGGCTGGGCGGGGGTAATATTTTCAGAAGTACCTAAATCCCATTTTCTAAAGAGTCTCGGGGCTTGACTGCTTGAGGAAGCTAGTGTGCAGTAAGCTAGGGTGTGATGTTAAAGTGCATTGACAGTTTTGCACGAACACCACCACGGGCACACTTTTCGTACACATTAGGAGTGCCTTTGTGCTCTTAACTTAATACAGTGGTTTTCAAACATGTGTTGGGACCCAATACTGGGTTGCAGACTCTCAGGCACTGGGTCATGGTGCCCTGCTGCCACTGAAAGACCAGAATTCATTGTTCAAAGACAGAATTGTTGGGTCGTGGGCATAAATGATTTTTTTTTCAACTGGGTCCCAAGGAAAAAAGGCTTGAAAACCACTGGCTTAATACACACATTTCTGAAGTGCATTAAGTTAAAGCACACAAAGATGCTGTTAGTGCAAAGTGTGTCCACGTCAGGCATTAGTGTACGGAGTGGTGCCTTTGGTGTCGTTGAAATGTAATGGAACTTAAGTGCCTAAATCAATTTTGAAAATTTTTAGGAGAATATTTTATTTACAACTGGTAGTCACTGATAAAGCTGGAAATTCTAAAGTTGAAGTTACACTTGGTCTTGTGTATAAAATAAGCAAAGGTTTTGGATCAGTTTAAGGGTAAACATCAATTTTGTCTTACCTTGAGCTTTTATTCCGTCAGCCAAAATTACTTGTATTCTCTTGTATGATTCCCCCTAACGTGTGACCTGTCATTCGCTTTGAAAATCCAGTTACCCTGTGTCAGGAAGAGGGGAGAAGAGTCAAGAGACCTGTGTTAGGCCTAGGAAAAAGAGATCTGTATAGCAGGAGTGAGAGAAACGTGTTTGTATGGGCATGTCCGGCAATTAGCGCCACAAGCGTACTTTTGTACCATGTTTAAATATGAATAATATTCTATATAGCTTAAAATTTTCAAGCCAGTAAACATTGTTTTGTTTCACTTTTATACCCAACTTACTAGTCTAATGCAATAGCATAAGCCAGTGGTCTCCAACCTTTCATCAGCAGATGGTACAACACTCATAGGTTTCAATGGCAATTGCCCTTCAGAAGTAGATCACGATCTACTGGTTGGGGTCCAGTAGCATAAGCAAACATTGCTAATACTTACTGCTGAACTTGAATTCTGTCTCTTAATATTTGATTTTTCTTCAAATAGGCAGCTGAACCTACTGAGCACCGCAACTCCTGCAGTTGGCGCCTGGCTTGTTCCTATTGATCAACTGAAGTCCTCATTAAACAAGTTAGAAACTGAAGGAACTTTAAGGGTTTGTGCTGTCATGGGCTGCATAATGACAGAGGCATTAGAGGTTGGTGATTCACTGAAAAATAACGTCAACAGACTTAAAATAAGCAAACACAACACACCTTCCTTTGGTGTCTAAGCTTCTTTAGTGATTTATTTGTAATTGAAAGTCTGCGTTTGTTGAAGTGGCCACAGCATTACTCTCTGTGATTTGGATGCAGAACCTGAACTGTCATGGGAAAAGAAATTAGCTATGTCTGAGGAGAAAACCTTGGTGAATGTGAACAAAATGTGCCTGATTCTCCTCTCACACTGTTGTTAATAAATAGTATCTCCAGTTTAAATCAGTGGAGTTACACCATTGTTAAAACATGGGAGATGAGGAGAATTAGGGCCCACTAACACCTTGCCTACACTAGGAAGTTTTGTTGACAAAAGTCAGCTTTTGTTGACAAACCAATCTTTGCGCATACACTATAGTTACCTCTGCACTAACAAAATTGCCATGTTTTTCCAGCAAAATAAAACCACCTCTACAAGAGGCGTAGGGCTTTCGTTGGCGGAACTAGGACAACACTCTTGGTGTAAACACTGTGTCCCTTTTGAGCAGTGGAGGACCTACCATACTTGTTAATACTTGTCACTCAGTCAGGTGGTGGGAGGCTAGCCCCAGTCACCCGCAAGCCCCGGGCAGCTGCCAGCCTGCTGGACAAACTACTGTGAAGTTTAAGTATTAGCATACAGAATTCCACGGCAAATTAAGTACTGAAAATATTGGCTTAATATACTGCTGAAAAACATTCAAAATTCGCGATTTGATGTGAGTTTACATCCAAATGGTTATCACAAAACATCTTGTACCTATCGTATATCTTGAATAGTTGAGTAAAAATATACGTTACATTTACTTGGTGATGCAAAAATGTCATTTTTCTGCCAAATTCAGCATAATTTGCTGCTGAAATTGGGGGACTGGATGCAGAATTCACATTCACTGTGTTGTAGAGTACTGCTTATATTCAGTAAGCCCTCTTTTCTTCTGTTTTACTACATCAGTCTCAGTGGTGGGAGGGTTTTTCAGGGCTGTCTTGTCTGCTAATGTAAGACCTTACAGGTTAATGCACGTTACAGTTGCCTGTCCCCTTACCTTGACTGTCATAACATCTGTGAAACAGGAATAAAAAGCTCATACTGCAGGAAATAATGTACATATTATTAGGGTGTATTCTTCTACAGTTAAACTCCGCTAGAAAATAATTCATCAGTATCTGAAGTTCTAAAATGTAATTGCAGTATGTGGTTATTACTGTATTTTTTACCATATAGTACAGAAAATATCCTGCTTTGTCAGTGGAGATGGACATAGAAAATATTTTCTATTGCTAGCTTTTTAAAATCTTCAACAATATAGTTCCATTAGAGTTTGACCCCACACTATAAACAGACTAAAAGCCTGTAATTCATAGTGTCACATTCTGGGATGCAGTCCAGACCAATGTCGGCCTGTCATTGCCTGACCTGTAATTGTGGGTGCCTTAAATGCCGTGCTGCTGCCAGCAGCCTGGACACCGACAGTCTTCAGACAAGCATGAATGTCTGTGTGCTAAGCTGCTCTCAATCCAGCAGTCTGCTTCCGACGCCCCAGCTACACTTTGATATACACCAACTTTAGGTACACCTGGAAAGATGATCCCAACACCCCAAGCCCTGAATTTTCCTATTACAGTATGCTCTGCAATGTCCGGGCCTTAACTATTAAAAAGATTAATAGATTTGTTTGGTCCTCTAAGGAGACAAAATGCACAGCTTATCACTTTAACTGGAGTTAGCAATCCCTTTGATTTAAATACAGCACTGGCTTGGTTTAGACCAGGGCTGTCCAACCTTTTTGGGTGAGGGGCCACCTTTCAATTCTTTTCTCACTCAGGGGGCTGGTGAGTAAATTTTGGATAGATAAGGGAGGGGAGAGCATGGGGAACATAAGTAGGGCAGGCATAGCAAGGCAGAGCGTGGGAAACAGGCACAGCGCATGGTACAGAGGATAGAAAGGACAGGCATGGATGGAGTGGTAGGGGAGCCTGGCAGGGCAGGAAAAGAATAGTGGGAAGGGGTGGGGTGTCAAGGATGGGGCAGGGGGGCAAGGAGCAGTGTGGCTGGGTGATGGGACTCACTGCTTCCTTCCCCTCAACCACACCAGTTCCCAATCCCCCCCGCCCTGCACTGGATCAGCTCCCTTAAGCCTTCCCACTACACTGGCTCCCCAGCCCTGGGCCGCTCCCTGCTCCGATACTGGCCTCACACTAAACCCCCACGGCCAAATTCCAGCCCTGCATCATCCCCCTCCTCTGCCCCCCGGGCTCTTTCTCAGCCCCGTGCCACCCTCATCCCATCCCCGTGCTGCCCTCCCTCCTCGACCCTGATCCCAGCCCCCATCTATCCCCCCTCCCCCGACCCTTTCCCAGTCTCATTCCACCTTCATGCCACCTCCATCCCATCCCTGTACAGCTCTCTCGGCCCCGCACCCCCCGCCGATCCTTTCCCAGCCACATGACACCTCCCATCCCATCCGCATGCCTCCCCCCTTCCTCAGCTCCGATCCTGGCCCCGCACCATCCCCTGGACCTTTTCCCAGCCCCGTGCCATCCCCATCCTATCCCTGCACTGCCCCTCCTCCTCAGCTCTGATCCCAGCCCCCCATCATTCCCCCGGACCCTTTCCCAGCCCTGTACTATCCTCGTGCCACCCCTATCCCTGTGGCATTTTCCCTGCCCTGCACTACCCCCCATTTCTGATACTGGCCCGTACCGTCCCCTCTAGCCCGATCCTGGCCCCGTTCTGCACGCCCCCCCCCCCCCCCAACCAGCCTTCCAGACCTCTTTCCCAGTCTTGTGCCACACCTGGATCCTATTCCACCCCACACCTCCCTCCCCGGGCCACCCCCAGACCCCAGGCCGCCCCGATCCCTCCGCTGCCACCTCTGCCTCACTGACAGGCCCGTGACCTCGCCAGGCTCCCCGTGGCCTTGCCTGGGGGCCCGTGGCAGGAGCGGGAGCCCCATCGCAGCTTCCTGTGCCCTCCGCTGGGGATCTAGCCAGGCCGCCAAGGCCCCCGATGGGCCCGCCCGGCCTGGCCAGGGCCATCGCGGCCCCACCGGAGCCCCCACCGCCTTGCTGCAGCCCCTGCCGGGACTCCCTGCAGCCCCCGCCAGATCCCACGCTGGACTGCCATGGCCCCACCGGGGCTGCCTGGCCACTGCTCCCAGGTGACCTGCAGGCCTGATTCCAGTGCCCGGCAGGCTGGATTCTGGCCCGCGGGCCGGAGGTTGTACAAGGCTAGTTTAGACTGAAAGTAAATCAAGTTTATTAACAAAAGGAGATAAGATTTTAAGTGAGTTCAAGTATAAAGGAGAGTTTTAGAAATTGTTACAAGCAAATAAAAGGGAAAGATGCTTTTTAATGGCTAGGACATAGCACAATAAGCCACAATATTTGCTCAAGGGAGTTTCCTTACCAGTCCACCGTTCAACAAAATGACTGACCATTCCTCTGATCAGGTCTCCCACCAAGTCCAACTCTTTATTTTCCTAGGCGAAAAGTTCTTTGCCCCTCTCTTTTATAGCCAGCTGAGCCTTTGAGATGGATTCTCCTTACGATTCCCTCCCAAACTAAGTTTGTTCAAGCTGTGAGGAAGGATACGTAGTCTTCTGGTGAAGGAAATTCTGTGTTGGTTTTCTCACCCTCTGGTGTTTGCTAATATGCAATTGATTTTTTTCCTGAAATCTCCTTTCCCTATTGTGTTGCTGAGTGGTTATTTCCTAATCTTGTTGGCTTGATGGTTTGAAGTAAATGCATTCCTTTTGTCTCTTAATACTTCTTGTGATTTTGAATTTGGTACCTATACCAAACAATCATAGTAATGAGCAGTATGCCATTAGCTTTCAATAGTTGTTTTATATAACCCCTTTAAGTTACAGGTTTTGGCATTTGTCTGTTGGGATGTGCTCAACTGGTCAGGCCAGCTGGCACTCACTACCAGATACCAGAGAGACAAGATGCACGAGGTAGTATCTTTTATTGGACCAACTTCTGATGAAAGAGAAGTTTTCGAGCCACACAGAGTTCTTTTTCAGGTCTGTGTAGCTCGATAGCTTGTCGTCTTCACCAACAAAAGGTGCTTCAGTAAAAAAGACTGCTTCACTTACCTTCTCTCTCTAATATTCCTGGGACCAACCCTGCTACGAGAACATTGGAAAGAACAGTTCCAGATAGAAATGAGCTCTGTGCTCTCTTACATTATGACGCTGTTAGGTCACACAGCGGTTTAGAACATGCATGCATTTTTATATATATTCACTATAGAGAACATATATACATCTATAAATATTTATTTCAGAATAAAAGTATGCACTTCCCTTTGAGAAGTAAATACAACAGACTGACTAAAGTGGCTCGTTTCCTACAAGAAAATCCTTCCTGTTTGCTGTGTAATATATTGCATCATTACCTTCATCAGGCAAATTATTCCATCATTGAAGATGCTACCATGGTGAGTTATTCTTTAAAGATGTAAATAATGCAGTGCATAAGTTCAGGGAAGAACTGAAGATTCTTTTAACAAATAATGATTTTATAATATTGAGATGATTACAGTTTAGCATGTAAACCTTAAATAGACTAACACGGCTACCCCTTTGGAACTTAAATAGAGACTTCAGGTGTCTTAATTCCAATGTCTGTATAAAAACATGAAAGTGCTCACTAAAAAAAAATTCAAGCCCTATAATAATAATTAATCTGCCATTTCTACATTAGAGATTAATAGTTTATAGTCTCTTATTTATGTATTGTATTTATAAATTGCAGGAGACGTATACATTTATCACGTGGGTTTTTTAAAAAACTCCATAATTACTGGCCTTCCTATGCCCGGTTTCAGCTTTCTTCAAACATTTACAGTTAAAAAATAATAATAAATAATCAATTAAGACTTTTTAATATTATCTAAGTGTCTCTTACTCATGTAAGAGCCCACAGGAGTTTAGATTAAATGTCACATTTTAACCATGAATCCTAGGGTAAAAATTAGCCACCCCAACCTACTAATAACTTTATTTGAGCCATAATTCCTGAACTATTAGAGACTCAATGTATTATTCTCCTCCTGATATTTTTGTAATATAAACATAACTCCTGTTAATACTGGTGGAAGATTTTTATACAAATCCCTTTAGGCACTGGTGAGAGAGTAAGCCTTAAATGCTTTGTCACTTCAGTAAGTTATTCCTCAGGCTGTGAGATTTGAGCACTAGCTGTTTCAAAAGTGAGTAGATAGGTTTAGCTGACACTTCAGTGATCAGAAACAAAACTATTTGGAATAGATATATTTAAAGTCAGTGTTTAATGGTATACAATATAATTATTGAAAACTCTCCCCCTGTTTTATCCCCAAAAATGAATTTTTAAAGGACTGTGTACAAAGAAAATTCATTTTAAGATGTTGTTGTTACACAAATAGTGGTCCTGCTCAACTCTGAAAGTCCACACCATTGTAATTATTTTAATGCAATTCTTTGTTTTTGCATTGGTCAATCCAGTTTGTTTGTTTTGGCATATTGAGGCAGATCTTTAGCTCATGTAAGTCGGAGCAGCCTCACTGAGTCAATGGGTTAATGCTGATTTTATACCAGTTGATATGGTCATTATATGTGAATGAATTTTTTCATGATAGACTAAATATGATTCAGCATAGATCAATTCAGTGTTATAAGTGAGCACACGTTTATAGTAATAAGTTTCTATTTTACTCTTGAAGGAATTCTGCACCAGAAATTAAAAATTCTGCATATTTTATTTGTCAAAATGACCACAATATAATCAATCCAGTTTGTTATTTTGGTAATTTATTTCAAAACCTGCAAGTACGTTTGTAACAATGCAGGCAACAAAAAAGATTCAGGAAATGTTTTTTGACAAATAGATTAATTACTAGGTGTATCAATACAGAACTTGGAGTAATAATTTCACTTAAATTATAATACAGAAACATATTTTCCATGTCCCTCAGAAGCAGTGCAAAAACTTGGAGGAGTTGAAGGAGAGGGAAGTAATTGCTGGGAAGAAGTCTGGGAGCGAACCAGGTGTTGGGTGTGGATGGGAGAAGTATGAATAGTTAGGGAGTTGGAGAGACCCATGCAGCCACCAGTGGACCCTTTGTCCTCTCATTCAGTAAGACACATTTGCCCCAGTCCCCATGTGTGTCTGCACCCCTCCCCTCTTCATGTGTCCTTGCACTCTTTCAGCCACCCCTTCCTATGTGTCCCCATTCCCATTCAGCCCCTGTTCCAGTCTGTGACCCCACCTCCCCAGCAGCCTTGTGCCCTATGCTGTCCGTTACTCTTCACTGTACCCCACATTCTGGTTCCTGTGAAGAATGCAGCCTCTTCTCCCTATCTACAACTGGACCACTCCCACACGGGATCAGCTGCCCTCTGTTCTGGTGCTCCAGCAGGCCCTGGTGGGTAAAAGGTGTAACTGCAGAGCCTTACCAACAGCACGTATTTTTGCAGGGCACGTGAATTCCGTGCGGTGGGACAGAATTCCCCCAGAAGTAAAATTTCCTATTTTTGACGGTTTAACATAAAAATTGCAGAAATATAAACTCTTTAAAGGCTTTTATTGAGGTCATGTTCTGCATGATCAGAAAATGCTTTGTAACACTGATCTTTTTCAGTTTACATAAAGATGCTATTGTGTATGTCTGTACTTTCAGAGTGATGGCCTTCCTGCCTTAGTGACTTTAAAGAAAGGTCTGGTTGCACTTGCTAGGCAGTGGATGAAATTCATTGTGGTGACACCAGCTTTTAAAGGAGTTAGCTTACACAGACCAACTCAGCCCCTGAAGACCCAGACCACTGCATGCCATGAGCATGAAGATGGAGGTGGATTAGACAATGGAGGTGGCCTTCAGAGTGACACGAGTGCTGATGGAGCAGAGTTTGAGTTTGATGCAGGTATATTTGTGTTACAGCTATACTCTCTCTAAATGATTTGGGATGATAATACTTCCAGACAAATAATATTTTTAGACATCTTTTATAATAAAGTAACATAAAAACTATGTTTATATTTTAATGTTTGGGCACCTGATACTAAAACTGTTTAAACCTGCATTACCCGCTGACTTCTCACTATATCCTGTTTTAACTAGAACTGGGGTTGCCACCTGTCTTGAAAAATGGATACCCAATTTTTCTTCCTTGTTTACTTTTATTTGTTTATAACATGAAATACATCAACTTAATTAGTTGCCCCATGGACATTTAACTTGTACTGTGCATTCTCTGACATTGTAGACTTATGTCATGCATTTGAATGGTTGTCCTAGTATCGTTTCAAAACATGCTTGACAGCTGCATTACACTCTCGTACAAATGCTAGCTGGCACATGCTTGGGGCTTTGTTTTTTGTTAAATTTTGCTTAGATTAGTCTCTCTGCTGAGTGTGCACCAAAATGTAAAAGCATGGGTGTGTGCATGATGATGGCTTGGGAATAAGCATACATAATAGATCCTCCTGGTCTTGTTTCACATGTAATTAATTTGTACAATTGTTACATGGTTCAGCTACAGTCAGCGAACACACAATGCTCCTAGAAGGAACAGCTAACCGTCCTCCACCTGCTGGAGTTTCTTCTGGGCCTGTAACTGGGGCTGAGATCATGAGGAAGTTATCTAAGACCCATACTCATAGTGATTCTGCTCTTAAAATAAAGGTAACTTTATGCTGTAACTTGGAAAAAATGGGGAGAGAGAAATGTTTTATTTGCAGCTATACCTGTTTAATGTTAGTAAGGATTATGAGGATATTTAGGGCTCATGCATGAACTGAGTGGACAGTGTTATTGGATATCTCTGATCTCAGGTGCATGGAACACATGCACACCTGAAAGGGAGCACTCGTAGTGAAATCTCAAATCATTCTACTATTGTGCAAGAGGAGTATGGCTGTGATCATAGTTACTTTGAACATTTATATAGAACTTTTTTTATCTTAAAAGTAGTGTACAAACATGAATTAAAACCTCTCTAAGATATGGTAGAGCTATTATGGTATGTTATATAACATTCTGTGGAGATCATTAACTTTTTGGTCTCAACCTTTACAAGATCTCACGCATTAGGTCCAGTTATGGACAGGAGGAATGTGATTTTAGGCATTGTTTACCTAATGATTCCATGTTTGATAAAATGTCATTCAGTAGTAGTAAAGCTTATTTGCTTGAGACACTCTTCTACAAATAGTTCTTAGAAAATTAATTCTGAGGGGAAAAAAACCTTAATTTTACTTCTACTGTTTGATTGAGGAAAGTTCTGCAGATTCGTCAAACCATCTGTTTGTCTCAGCGCCTTTGACAGAGTGAAGCTTTCTTTTCAATGATGCTTTTCTGACAAAAACTGATGCTTCCAGGACTGCATTTTTCCAGATTGAGTATTAAAGACAAATATAAATGAGATTTAGATGGGTATTCAACAGTTTTTGTTAGACCTTTCACAAACTCTCTTTAGTTAAATTCAACACTGGTTATCTACCTATGATTCCAGGTGCTTAAAGATTACATACTTTGGTTTTAAATTACAGGTGTTTGCACATAAAATCTTAGGTAGCACTTTTTTCGTCTTTAGAATGCAGTATAACTAATAATTCTGTGCAGCACATTTGTGAGGTGGGACAAGTGAAATAGTGGAAAGAGGCAAAGAGGATGCAACTTGTCTAAGACTGCCAAGAGTTAGTATTGAAGCCAGATTAAGATTCAGCAGTTTCTGGATTCTGTTCTTGTGCTCCAGCTACTAGCCCAGAAAGCACTTGGTATTACTTATTTCCATTTTGTTATATATACATAGGTTATTTGGCATTCTGTGTTTGTGTTTTTTGTGTGAAAGGGTATACATCCTTACCAATCCCTGAGCTACACTAGCGGAGATACAGCCACGGATTCACCAGTGCATGTTGGCCGTCCTGGAATACCAGTCAAGGAGAGTCCAAGAAAAGAGAGCCTACTCAGCTACCTTACTGGAAGTTTTCCTAGTTTGCATAATCTTCTCGAAGGAACTCCTCAAAGAAGTACTACAGCAGTCAAAAGTAGTTCTTTAACAAGAACAGGTACTGTATATGTTATGTCTTTAGATTTTTTCATTTTGCTGTATTAATGGCAAATCCCCCAAAAAGAAGCAATTCTTTCCCAAAGGTGATTGCTAATAGTAGGATATTTTCCCCTCTAACTTTCTAAAGAAGCAGCAAGAGTATTACAGCAGTGCCTAGTGGGGGACTCTTATGTTTTTCTTCTTCCCACACCCATTCTCTCATTCTTTTAACTTTATGGAAAAATTGATATTTTTTAATTGAAATTTGGCATGTCTGGTCTTTCCAAGGGTGGTATACTCTGTGTGTGCACATGTGTGCATGTGTATAAACGTACAACACTCAAACAGAAGAACTGAGAAACTGTGTGTGTGTGTGTATATATATATATATATATAATATATTCAAATCAGGTTCTCCAATGAGTACCAGCAGAAATTGTTTGGTACTTGGTTATCAGACATCACATTTGTGTCCCCTTATGCCTCACGCTGCTCCCCACCCCCATGGGGCAGGAGGAGTTATGGCCCCATCCCTCACCTGCCCTGGGTGGTGGGGGGAGTCTGTATCTGCAGGGGGAGACATAAGGCTGAGGGGACACAAATCCCCCATGCACTTCCCCTTGCCTACAGTTACTCAGTATGCAGCAGCTTCTGGTCCCCTGCAGCAGCCCTGTAGCTTGGCTCTAGCTGGGACCCTCACCACCGCCTCCGGCCTGGCATCACTCAGCATCTCTTATAGCGGCTCTGGGTTGGGTATTAAATACCTCCCTCGGCCTCGAACACAGACAGGCCTCAGGGTTTGTTCCAGGGGTGTCGCTGGCACTGAGCACAGGGGGCACGAACCCAGAGTGTCCAAGCCAGTGCCCCGAGTCCTGAGCCAGCAACGCAGGTGCAAAGAGGTGCACCGGCTCTTTGAAGTCTCCTGCTCTGCAGCATGTAGCTGAGGCATGTGGTGCAGAGCAGAAGAGGAGGGAAAGTGAAATCCCTCCTCTCAGGTAGTCCGCGGAGGCAGTGGCTGCCCCAAGTCAGGGCCTGCAATGGCTGGCCCCTACTCTGGGGGTTTGGGGGGGGAAGGATGCTGGTCAATGTTCCCTCTAAGGTTTGGCGGCTTGTGTGCAAAATTTTCAAGCCGTGTGCAAAACTTTTTCTGAATAAAATTTTTGTGCAAACTCACACGACAGAAATTATAGGCATTAATTGAAGTTAAAGTAATTGTAAATAGAATTAATTAATTGTGTTTAATTGAATTTGAATGAATTTTGAATTGAAATTTAATTTTTAGAAAGGTTTTTATTTAAAATTAATTTTTTAAAAGTTTTTTTTTAAAAAGGAAGGAGAAAAAGAAGGGAGGTAGGAAGGAAGAGAGAAGAAAGGAAGAGAGAGAGAAAAAGGAAGGAAGAGAAAAAGAAAGAGAAGGAAAGAAGTGGAAAGAAGGAAGAGGAAGGAAAGAGAGAGACAGAAAAAAGGAAAAAAAGGAAGACAAAGAAGGAAAAAAGAGAAAGGAAGAGAAAGAGGAAGAAAGAAAAAAGAAGGAAGGCAAAGAAGAGAAAGAAGGAAAGAAAAAGGAAAGCAAAGGAGAGAAAGAAGGAAAGAAAAAGGGAGAGAGAAAGAAGGAAGGAAGAGAAAGGGAGAGAAAGAAGGAAGGAAGAGAAAGGGAGAGAAAGAAGGAAGGAAGAGAAAGGGAGAGAAAGAAGGAAGGAAGAGAAAGAAGGAAGAAAAAGAAGAAAGGGGAAGGAAAGAAGAGAAGGAAGAGAAAGGAAGGAAGCAAAGAAAGAGAAAGAAGGAAAGAAGAGGAAACAGGAAGAGAAAGAAGGAGGAAGGAAGAGGAAAGAAAGAAAAAAGGAAGAGAAGAAAAAGGAAGGAAAGAAGAGAAAGAAAAAAGAAGGAAAGAAAAAGGAAGACAAAGAAGGAAAAAAGAGAAAGGAAGAGAAAGAGGAAGAAAGAAAAAAAGGAAGGCAAAGAAGAGAAAGAAGGAAAGAAAAAGGAAAGCAAAGGAGAGAAAGAAGGAAAGAAAAAGGGAGAAAGAAAAAAGAGAGGAAGGGAGAGAAAGAAGGAAGGAAGAGAAAGGGAGAGAAAGAAGGAAGAAAGAGAAGAGAGAAAGAAGGAAAGAAGAGGAAACAGGAAGAGAAAGAAGGAGGAAGGAAGAGGAAAGAAAGAAAGAAAAAAGAAGGAAGAGAAGAAAAAGGAAGGAAAGAAGAGAAAGAAAAAAAGGAAAGAAAAAGGAAGACAAATAAGGAAAAGAGAAAGAAAGAAAGCAAGCAAGCCAAGGCTGCCGGCGGGGGAGGACCCTACCACGGCCCTGGGAAGCCGCCGGTTGGGGGGAGGGGGGGATGGGACGACCAGACCCCAGCCCCGGAGGCTGATCCCAGCCCCGTGCTGGGAGGCCGGGGCCGTGGATTAGCCCGGCCCCAGCCCCGGGAAGTCGGGGGGTGGGAGCCCGGGATCCCGCCGCTGCCGCAGCCACCCCGCTGCCCCGGCCGCGTGGGTCAGGCAAGCAGGCCCACACTGCTGACCCGAGCCTGAGCCTGCCTGTCCCGCCCTGGGGGCGGGGAGGGCCAGCTCAGAGGCCGGGCGCAGGCCGGGTCTGCCGTGGCAAAGCCGCGGCCCCGGGGGTTGGAGGGAGCAGCGGGGGCTGCCGGGCTGCGCGGGTGTCCCTCACTGCTGCGCGGGGTGCGACGGCCGCTGCGCGGCCGCGCACCCACGCAGCTTAGAGGGAACACTGATGCTGGTCACGGCATTTGGCCCTGGCCAGGGACTGGCAGGGCCAAAGGCAGGAGCTGGCCCAGGACCCAGGATCTCGGACTAGCAGGGCTGAAGGCAGGAGCTTGCCCGGGGTTGCCAGGGAGCAGCAGCAGAGGCTGGGGTCCAGCGATCCAGCCTGGGAGCCAGGAGCCAGCAGCAGGGCCCACCGGGGTCCAGATCTGGCCTAGGAGCCGGGGCTGTTGGTGAGGGCTGGATCCGGCCCAGGGCCAGAAGCAGCAGGGGCAGGAGGAATAGGTGGCCAGATTTAGCCTGAGAGTCAGGCCACCAGCAGCAGAGGCTTGGAGCGTGGTAGGGGGATGTGGTTTCAGGCAGGCAGGTGGCAGAGTGGGTGAGCCTGGGCCTGTGCAGGATATGCTGGTATGCAAGTGAGCCTTTTGGGAGAAGTTTTCAGTACACTTTTTGAAAGTTTAGGTGCTCATGAGTTCCTGAGAACCACTTACGTTAATCCCTGTATATATTGCTTCTTGAAGCATGTGTCCAATACAAAGATGCCTGGCCTAATCTGGAGCTAGATAATATATTATTAAGCCAGAAGGGACCACTGTGATCATCTGGTCTGACACCTTGCATAACATGGGCCATAGGACTACCCTGATATGCCTTAGTTCCAACAGAAGTTAAAACTTTAATAAAAAATAATATTCAATCTTGATTTAAAAATTTCTGGTGATGGAGAATCTACCACAACCCTTGGTAAATTGTTCAGGTAATTAATTATCCTCACTGTTAAAAATATATATCTTATTTCCGGTCTGAATTTGTCTAGTTTTAACTTCCAGCCATTGTATCTTGTTCTAACACTACGTTATTGTCTTCTGTCCCTTTCTGACAATCAGCTGCTCTGTTTCTTCTTTTCTCACTTGTTCTTTCCTACTTTGCCTCTGCTGACTCTACATAGTGGCTCTGTCTCCCGGAATGGCTGATCTGAAGGGGAGGTGAACACATGGTGTCTGGCAATTCAATGATTTTTGGAGATCTGCTGATGTGTGCACTTCATGAAATGAAGATCTCAATTTTAATTGTTAACATTTTCCTTGACCTCTGGTTTTTTTTTTTTAAACAACTCCAGAAGCAAAATAAATATGTAAAAATGGATCATTGACGTTGTTTATTTTAAAATAAGAGGCAAGGAGTACTCAAATTAACATTAATTCTCATTGCACATCCTGTAAGTTTAAAATTGGTATCAAAGTATACACCATAAATTTGTGGTTTCAGTAGAAAAGCAGGAAAAAAAATGAAAATATTACTGTTAACAGATGAATTAATGCCATACAGATATTGTTAGCTTTGTATTTCCTGACTCTCTGCTTGTTGCCATTCCTATTGTTGTTTTTATGGTAGCAGTTGAAGACTTCACCAGCCCCTGAAGTTTGCAAGGGTGCTGTCTGACTTTGTATAGCTTTCTGAAATATCCCTTGAGGAGTTCCTGTATGTTGGAATAAGATAAGAGTAAAGGTGTCTTACTGGTTTTCCATATCAGTATAACTATGGAGTGTGCCAGATTTACTCTGTAATTTGGTGTGGTGGTCTTTAAAACTTTACTGATTTATCAATGCAGGGAATACCATGGCCACTGACATGTTATCCGAACATCCTTTGTTGACTGAACCATCATCAGTGAGTTTCTATAACTGGATGTCAAATGCTGTTGGCAACAGAGGAAGTGTAGTGCAAGAGTCTCCCATCACCAAATCTGGACACAATAGCCTTCCAACAGGTATTGTTAACTATGATTGAACTTCCAAGATATTGTATAGTTACCAGCTTAATTATAAGTTTTCCTGAGTTATGCAATTCTTTGCATTCTGCTGTGGGATGTTTGTTTTTGTATGTTCAGTGTATGATTATTTCTCATCTTTCCTCTATGGGAATTCATACACTCTGGTTCTTGTAGCTGTCATTTGCCAGTCAGAGTACAGAAATCTGCATAATTACCATATGCTTTTTAAAAAAATTGTTTTTCATCTATAAAAAATGGTGTTAATAATATTTCCTTATCTCACAGGAGCAGTTGTAGCATAGATATATTAGTGTATTTGTAGCACTTAGGTATTTCAATGATGAATGTCATAGAAAACACTTTACATAATATGCAAAACTTTGTATTCTGGCGTTGGTCCTTCTGCCCATACTGGCTTTTTAATCAGCATTTTCAAGCAGCATGTCATCCAAAAATGGTTCACTCAGAGTCTTACTTCAACCAAACTCTGAAAAAACTATTCATGAAAGAAAACAAGAACTCCAAAAGCAAAAAAGTCAGGGTTGTCTAAGTGCTGATAGTCTTTTTTTTTTCTTTTTTCTTTTTTTTAAGCCTGAAAACATTTGATTTCCTTTCTTCGGACTCAGTCCTTTCCCCAAGTAATTAATCAGAATTTTGCAAATATCCTAATGTGTTGCAGACCTTTCTTTTCATACTTGCATCAGCATAGCTCTTGTCTATACAATAAGGCCTTATTTTTAAATATATATTAGTTTACACAAGAAAAAACATGTTGCTAACTTGATTTTAAATGATCTTTTAAAAAAATTTCTTTAGTTGTATGTTATTTTAGTGGTATGACTTTATTTAATTAAACCTTAATAATCTATCCTCAAATTCAGGTTCCTGACATTCCTATAGGTATAATTCTGTTGCTCAGCGAAATGATTCTATCAAAATTTTCTTCTGTGAAGATGCTGTTGGTACTATGCAAATGAGTCTCTTTCTCCAGTAGCTCTTATCAGTTTCCTATACTTCTCACACCCTGCCTGGCTTACAAGCTACATTCCTAGCAACTCAAGACCAGGATCTGGGAAGAAGCCATCAATGCCCTTACAGGTGCAGGCAATAGAAGATCTAGCAGTGGTGTTAGTGAAACATAGTTGTCCTTCCATTGAGAATTTTTTCATGTAGAACTGATTTCAAGTCAAGGGGGAAAATCCTCTGCTGGCAAACTCAGCTGGCTGACTCCCTTAATGTCCCACCTGCTTTTGTCTCAGCAGTGACATTTCTAAGTAGGACCAGCCATGGTTTCAGTTGGATTGCTACCATCTATCTCTATGCAAACAAATAAGAACTTGTTAGCTTTCTAAGGTTCGAATCCAAGTAAATAATCATTTGAATAATAAATAAAAAACAGATGTATTAGCTGTATGGATACTACAACCTGTTCCTCTTTCCCTGCCACTATGAAGTCCTATTCCTCTGGGATTCTGTGCTGGCAAAAGAACTGAGGGATGGTTGGCCCCTTCCATCTTTTATGTCATAGAATCATAGAATAATAGGGTTGGAAGGGACCTCACAAGGTCATCTAGTCCAACCCCCTGCTAAAAAGCAGGACCACTCCCACTAAATCACCCCAGCCAGGGTTTTGTCTAACCGGGCCTTAAAAATCTCCAAAGATGGAGATTCCACCAGCTACCTAGGTAGCCCATTCCAATGCTTCACCACCCTCCTAGTGAGAAAGTTTTTCCTAATATCCAACCTTGACCTCCCCAGCTGTAATTTGAAACCATTGCTCCTTGTTCTGTCCTCTGTTACCATCAAGAACAGCCTACCTCCCTCTTCTTTGGAGCACCCCTTCAAGTAGTTGAAGGTTGCTATCAAATCTCCTCTGTCTTCTCTTCTGTAGACTAAATAAGCCTAGTTCCTTCAGTCTCTCCTCATAAGTCATGTGCCCCAACCCCCTAATCATTTTTGTTGCCCTCTGCTGGACTCTTTCTAATTTGTCCACATCCTTTCTGTAGTGGGGAGCCCAAAACTGGACACACTATTCCAGATGCGGCCTGACCAATGTCGAATAGAGGGGAATTATCACATCCCTCGATCTGCTGGCAATACTCCTACTGATGCAGCCTAATATGCCATTGGCTTTTTTGGCAACAAGGGCACACTGTTGGCTCATATTCATCTTCCCGTCCACCATAACCCCCAGGTCCTTTTCTACAGCGCTGCTACATAGCCGATCGGTCCCTAGCCTGTAGCAGTGCATGGGATTTTTTCATCCTAAGTGCAGGACTTTGCACTTGTCTTTGTTGAACCTCATGAGGTGTCCCTAGTGGAGTGGTCATGAGGACAGCTTGAGCACAGTTGTAGCCACAATGGGTACTGCTGCCTAAAAGAATCCGATTACATGTATATGCCGCGTGTGTACACAATGAATAAAACCCATATGGACAATATATCTCAAAAAACCAACAGTAAATGTCAAGTTAAGTAACCGTTCTTTTGGATGCATTTTCTGTAGTAACAAAATTGTGTTATAGTAGGATCCTATATTTTGATCTGGGTGGGATTTATTTTTATTTTTGTATAAATTTATCAAACTAAATTTCAGTGTTTTGATATCTAAAAAAAGTATGGTCCGTTATTTTCCACAGATATAACTGTGAAATTGTACTCTGAGGATTGCTTGATAATGTTAGTTGTAGATTCTTAAATACACTGCAGGTCATGGTAACTCAAAGAATCACTCTTCAAAGAGCTTTTCTCTAATGTTAGTGTGAAGACCTTGACTTGTAATAAGACAAGGTGGGTGAAGTAATATCTTTTATTGGGCCAACCTCTGTTGATGAGGGAGACACGCTTTCTAGTCACACAGAGCTCTTCTTTAGGTCACTAGAAGATCTGAAGAAGAGCTCTATGTGGCTTGAAAGCTTCTTTCTCTAACCAACCAGAGCTGGATCAATAAAAGGTATTATCTCACCCGCCTTGTCTCTCTGATATCCTAGGACCAACAAAACTGCAAATTAACTTGTAATGAGTATTCAACTTGTTTCTACATAACTATCCTTTTATGAGTTTTATTCTGACTTTGTCTAGACAACGTAGACTCATTTAGTGTTATGACTTGCTGTGGTGTTATGGAGTATTCATACAGGGATTTATTTTGTAGGTGTTGCACCCAATCTTCCCACAATACCTTCTGCTTCAGACTTCAATACAGTTCTGTCTAGTGACCAGAACACTTTGGATGGGACACATTCTCAGCATAGCACTAGTCAGGATGACATTGTAGGTGTAGAAGAAGGTAACCAGGGGTTTCCTGCTGTTCAACTTGCAGATGCACAGGTGAGTATTTAATGTGATTTGGACTTCATTGGGAGGAAAAAAATGTTTGATCAAACAAAGTAAAATGTAGGGTAGCTATACTGTACAGTACTGTTTCCTACAGCATAACCTGTGTGGGAACAAAAATCCCAAGAAAGTCCTTTGAGAGTCTCCTAATGTTCCCATAAGTGAGGACTAAGAGGGCATTTTCATTTAAATTTGAAGATCTAGGGGATTTCTAATAAACTGTATCTGGGACCTTTATGTGGAGGACCTTCTACTGCAGACTTCTTTCCTTGTCATGTCAAAACCTGGGGCTCCAGTTGGCTGGAACCCTCTCATCCAGCCATAAATTCAAAGCAATGAGTTTCTTAGGGTAACGTGCTGCATAGGAGTTTTACTGGGCTTGTGATATAAATGGGTTCACTACATTTCTTATCTTTTGAAATCTTGGATTTGTACTTTTTAACAGCAATACAAATTAAAAAGATTTCCTTTTACACTTCTTTTGTTTTACAGGTTATAGAGAAGGCCTATCACAAACACTCTAGCTTCATCATTTTTTTTTTTTTTTTAAAAAGTAATTTCTGAAGCCGGGAGTATAAGAAGTATAAAAAAGACCTTGGCACAGAGCTAATTCAGAGATCTTGTATTTTTATAGGTTGTCTTCAAACCTCTTTTGAGCCATACAGGAATTCAATCTCAAGATGCAGTGCCGCTGTGCTATAGAATGTATTTCGGAGAGTATCTTTCATTCTCAGGGACTTTGGATTGTCTCAGGGCAGACATTGTTGATTCTGATACAACAAAAGAGAGAAAGAGCAAGAGAGCACGAAGGTACATTATTAAATATTTATTTTTAAAGTACGTGTCTGTACAAGAGCTAGAGAATGGAACTACTTTTTTCACCATTTCAAGGATCGGTTTGTCTTTCTGAAGCATTCTCATAGAATGAGTAAACAGTCTTTCATTAAGTTTTATTTTACTTTCACTGGGAAAACCTATATCCAAACCATTTTAATATCTTCTGATTTCACTTTTAGAAATATAGATGCAAGTTTGGAGATGCGGTTGTTTAGCTAGGTTTGAGGTCTACAACAGTAGAGAGGAGCTGAGGGTGAGGGGCAGGATGTAGAGACATTGACAGGGTTTAGGGTGTTACAACCCTATAATGTAATTGTTTGTAAAACTTTTTGGACAAAACTGGATAGTAGATGTGACAAACTACATATCAAACTACGCATTTCATAGAATAAAATATTGACCCCAAATGACTACCTCACTTGTATTGTTTCTGTAGTAGTCAATATATTGTATAATACTGGAAAACTAGGTAGTGCAAATTAATAATTGATAACGCGGAGGTGATCTCCTGAAGGAACTGAATGTTGTTGTCATATTGCTAATTTATTGAACTTTTTATATAAAAGCTGTTTAATGCTGATTTTCTCTTTTTTAAAAAAATCCTTAACATTTATCTTTTTTTTTCCTGTTAGACAAGGAGCTGTCAATCTTCCTCCACTTGAATTCAAACCAGCATTGATGTTGGAAACTTTTAGCATTAGTGCTGTTGTAATGGAGAAGTCAATGTGCACACCCCAAAACTCCACCAGTGCCCTTTCTTTTCATGACCTGAACAAGCGTTACTATAATACCTTTCACTGTAATTTTACAATTTCCTGCCAGTCCATAAGCCAGCATGTAGATATGGCACTGGTTCGGCTTATTCATCAATTTAGTACAATGATAGACGATATCAAAGCCACACAAACGGACATCAAACTTAGCAGATACACTGCAGGGTCAGCCTCTCCAACACCTACCTTTAAAACCCGCAAACATAGAGATTTTCGCTCTTCTGACTTCAGCCGCAGCTCCCGAGGAAGCCTCAATGGAGGCAACAGAGTAAACAATGCAAAGAACAAAAGAAACAATAGTGAGAACAACAAAAAAGAATCTCGAAACAAGAATTCTTTTGGGAGATCAGAACGAAGAACTTCTAAAGTATCCAGGAAAGGTTCAAAGGATGTAGTTGATCACATGACCATTCATATGGATGATTCAGATTCAATTACTGTGTCAGAACAGAGTGAGCCCTCTGCAGAGTGCTGGCAAAATATGTATAAACTGCTGAATTTTTATTCACTTATCTCTGATCCAACAGGGATTTTAGAAAAATCATCTGAAACTTTTGGGCCAACAGGTGAGATGTTTTAAGGTTGAAAATAATTTAATTTACACAATTTTTCGTAGCACTGGATTCTTAGATTTTACTAATGGAAAGATTCTTTCTTATATGATTTACTAAAGCTTTTCAATATTTAGGTAGTTTTGCTCTGAAAAATGACTGTAAAACTGAGAATCATTGGCTCCTGGATTGTATCTTACTGACGTCTAAACAAAATGTTTCTTGTTTGCAAGTAAACATCTGATTTCCCAACTCTACAAACTCCATGTGGTATTTGAAGGACAAGCTATTTTGTTTCAAGTTTGATACCAGTTTTTACTATTAGGTACCAGCACAGTTCAGTTGCGTTCAAATTATGCTCTCTGTGCAGCCATGTTATCTTCATTTGGCTTGTACTGGTGCAAATGTAGGCATAGTCTGGCTGTGCAGTTAACTTAATTAACAGTTTTGTTGCTGTAGACTCTACCTTTCTTTCCCATACGTGTTTTGGCTTTGCTTTGCAAAGCTAATGCAAGTGCTTTTTACTAAAGTGAGTAGGTATAACTCTGACTATATAAAAGAAACAAGTTGAGTAAGGCCTGTCCACTCAGAGCTTTTTAACGTGGTGCAGAGTCCCATTTCAAATAGCCTTGTGTTATGCACATACTGTTTAAAAAAAAAGGACTCTGTTCATGTGCACTAGAGACCACAGACCAGGTAGTATGTGACACACTGGTGCACAGAGCAAAACCTGAGAACCTTTGTAAGGTTCTAAATTTAAGAAAAGAAAGTGGAAAAAAATGCCTTATTGTTATCAAACTGCTATTGACTTCATTGGGACCAGGGTTTCATCCAGAAGTTTTAGAAGTTGGGCAGTCTTGCTATACATATTGCAATTTATTAGAACACTTTTTGAGCACAGCAGAGTGAATTAAGACTTGAGTGTTGTCCTAATATCTAAATTTCTTTTTGTTGATGAACATTCACTATTGAAATTACATAGTGCCAGAAATGTGTTTGGCACTTCAGGGTCTAGCTCATAGACTTCTATATTTTATTTTGTTAAAAATAAAGTTATTTAAAATATAAAAGCAAGGGAAAGTATTATGTTGATGTCGGTGCTTCCACTAGATATGGAGGAAGTGAGGGGAATCCATCTAATTGGCAAAGGATAATATCCATAATACTCCATCTCCACTAACTATAAATTGCACTATTATATTTCTTTTAATATGTTTAAAGTGTTAAAAAATAAAATTATCCACCCAGTGCTAAATGACAAGAACATTTGGGCAATGAAATTTACCAGAAATATTAAGGATAACTAATTAAAAATGGGATGTTCCAAAGGTAGCTAATTTCTCCTATTATTTTAATGGCTGTTTAAAATCTTTGCCACCACTGAAAGTTTAGGGAACTATGCCTAATAACTAGACACAATGGCTTCTGTCAGTTATGAAAGCTGATGTATGGCCTCCTTGGCATGCCAGTATATTAAATCCTTGTTCTAGGCTGTAATGTTGAGTAAATTCTTTTGGTTCAAGGGGATCAGCAATTGTTAGCAAAATAACAGTGAAATCATTATAGTTACATTTCTTATTATTTTATCTTTAGTGTCTTGTTTTTTGCACAGTCATGACAATGTCACTGGACTGATGTAAGTGACATACCAATGGTTAGCCAGAGCATCACCTTCTTGTACAGGAAATGATTGAAATACAAATTTAAATAGGTTTCATAATAGATAATTTACTCAAGTTTTCTTTGAATAATTGGTATATATTTGTGTAGGAGTTCGGAGCCCTACTGAACCAGCATGTAGAGTTGTTTTTGAGAATGAACAGGATAATAGCAGCTTGAGCAAGACACAGAGGAAACGCAGCCTGGTTACTTCTGAACCTCAGCACGTGACTTTAATAGTCTTTGGAATAGGTATGGTGAATCGCACACAGCTTGAAGCAGATATTGGTGGACTAACGATGGAATCAGAGCTGAAGAGGATCCATGGAAGTTTCACACTGAAAGAAAAAATGAAAGGTGGGATAGTAACCTCTTTTGTAGTAACCTTTAGTTTTATTTGACTTCGTCATAATAAACATCTTCCAGCCAGGCAATAATAAGCAGATTTATGTAATTATGGGTGTCAAAAATACCTGAATGTTGCATGAGCAATATTTTATGTAAGCATCTTTAAAATTTCTATACCCTAAAATATAATGAAAATACTTTCAGAAAATGAAAGTGTAGCTTACATTTTTGCAACTTTTCTTCACCTGCTAATGTTTAAAGGTGAGACTATTTATTACAATTATCAGATGTGATTTTTACATTAGCTTGTACTGTATTCTGGCTGGTAATTGATATATGTGGAAGTGTGTTACTGCATTTCTGTATTTTTAAAAGTATTTTCTCTTTCCTCCTTGCAGATGTACTGCACCAAAAGATGACTGAGACATGTGCCACTGCTCATATAGGTGGCGTTAACATTGTTCTGCTGGAGGGAATTACACCAAATATCCAGTAAGTGTGAAGCCAAAAACAATTTGAAAATAACATAAACCCATTTGTTTAGAAATGGAGTGTCAGCTATATATGCACAGAGAAATATATGGGACTTATTGTGGAGGTCAGGGCCCTGATCTTGCAATGGGGTCTGCATTCATCCATAGCCCCTTTTAATTTAGTAGGGCTTTGTGGGCAGCCATTTAGAGCTCATTGTAGGAATGGGCATCAAGTCTGGCTTCTAAAACTAATCATATATAGCTCTCTCTTTCTAGGAAGGCTTTTTTAAAACTAAAGTATAATTTGTTTCAAAACAGCATTGATAGTGAGAATTAGGCATTTTTTTTCTTGCCCAGACAATATACAGTGCAAACTTCCATATTTGGAGTAAATCCTGCTTGCATTATATAAAGAATTCCATTAACGTTAATGAGACTACTCATGTGAGGACAGGGCGCGGTAGTTGTCATTCATTCATAACTATGGCCCCAGTCACTTAGGCATGTACTTAAGTCACCAGATGTGAATACACCTATGAGCTTCAGTAAGTCTGCATCCATTAGCAAAAGGTATGTGCAGAAGAGTTTGCAGGATCAATGCTTAAATAAATGTGTGACTGGATTGGGGAAAATGATAGGAAATAGATCCATTGAGTAAAAATATTTTTTTCAACAAAATCATGGCTTTTTCAAAACTATTTTCTCCTGCTTTGTATACACACAGTGACTCAAAGACATTACATGTATATGTAGTTATTTCTGTAATGTTTTTAATAACTTTTTTTTTTTTTAAAGTTTGGCGATTTCTTTGTGTGGTACACAGAAGTTCTTAAAATCAGAATATTTAACCTTTTAATGCTGATTCTTCCCATTTAAGGTCTATCTTCTTTCAAGTTGACCTTTCTTATTGTATGGTCCTTTAAATTACTTTATTTATGTAAGGTCTTTACCTCTATACAACTGACCAAATTTTAAAATATCACCTTCTATGCATGAACATCTTGAATGACTTACTCAATATTCACATAGTTTGCTCTTTTGCTCTGTTCACAAACTCAGGTTAGACATGCATGCTTATTTTTCTTACTTCCTTTCCATTTGAACGTCTTTATATTTGAGTTGCAGAGCACTACAAATAAATTTAAATTCCTCATAATGTAGATCACTTTCACACTGTTTCTCAGTGCAAGTTGGGTAACCCTCAGTATGCTATTTGGTCTTTAAAATATGCATAAGGATGAAATGGCTAAGGGGGGCTGTCTCGTGAAAAGACACTCAGACCCCATTTTTAAAAAATACTTTTTATCCAGTTCTCTACGCTATATAAATTCTAGCTAAATATTGCAATATTGTTTTCTGTACTAAGAAACCGTACTGTTGATATTGTCCATAGCCAAATGGCTCCCGATAAAAACATATTTAACACGTGTGGATAAAAGCTGTACTGGCAGCCATGTAATACTTCAGATGGAGGCTGAAATTCATGTTTCTTTTCTATGCAGAGTTTCTGATCTTGCATGCTGAAAAACAAAGATGCACCAAAATGGGGGAAATGACTAAAGTTTCTAAAAAACAGTGTCAACCTTTTAAATTTGAATATATTTTTAGATAATTTGTCATATTGTGGGTTACGAGTATTTAACTAATTTGCATGAATGTTTATTCTTTATTTGCTTTTTGTTTTTCTTGCTTTCTCTTCAATCTTCATCTGTAGACTGGAGGATTTTCCTACATCTCCTACAAGCACAGCCAAACAAGAGTTTCTGTATGTCATATTATTATGTTTAACGGTCTTGCAATTAACGTTGTGTTGTATAGTTAGACTGCATTTGTACTGTGTTTGAATGTAGGCAATTGCTGCTTTATAACATTCTAGTTAAACTCACAGTAGACTCTAAATTAGCTAGTATGGTCCACTAATGATATAATAAGAATATTTGTGGGTAAGTTTTGTTTACCAGTCTACTTTTTTGCCCAATTATATGCACTCTGCTATAGTTGCTGAAGAACTAGACTGGCTTTAATAACCATTAAAGCCTAATTCTTTGGCTGTTCTTCATGCTGCCACTATGTGTTTTAATTTTATGAAATAGTGTTGCTCAAGGTAAGAGAATGGGTTAATTAGATCATGTTTATCCCATTGTGGGCCTGTTCTAATGATTGCAATCACAAAATTCTTTTTGTTGTCAGTGTGGGCTCTTTGTCTTTACTTGGCTTATTGTTGCTGCTAATAATTAACATTTGAAACTAAGTACTCACTTTTTTGTGTGTTTTGGTTTTTTGTTTTGTTTTTTAAAGATACTGTTCTATTTAAAACTTACAGTACTAGCAAATCCACTCCCTAATTTCCCCATGTACAGAGGACCTTCAACCTGTTGATCTCCTCCCTGCAAATAGAAATGGAGTATGTTGTCTTCATGTTCACTTTCTCCCTTTCCCCTGCCTTCAGGGCCGAAGAGGGTCTTCCACAACTCTGGGAATCCAGATCAAGAGAAAAGTTTGGGGATGGGAAGTAGAGTAGTGGGCAAACATGTATGTTCCTGTCCCGCATTGACTCAGCAGAGCTGAGGGCAAAAATGTAAATATGGCCAAACGCTCTGTTTTCTCAAATACCTACATGGTAGGGTGTTTCTTCTTACCACAGATCAATCCCACATACCTTTGTGGGCATTTGGGGGCAACCACCATATGCAGAAGTCAGGGGGCGTGTGGGATGCAGCTAATGCTGTGGGATTCAGATATGACACAGAGCCTCCATCTAGATGGCATCTGGCCTTCTGCTGATATCCGCTTTCTGATCTCCCCCAGGTTCTGTGGGGTTTTGGGACTGGTTCTATAGCCTGTTCCATGGTGGAAAATTTTTCCCATTCTTTCCCTCTTCCTTCTTTTTCCCCCCACTCCCCTGTTCTCTCTCAGCCCACTGTAACTGTTTCAGGAAATACTACCAAATGGACCCTCACAGCAATTTTCTACCCTTCATCCTTCTTCCACAGGTTTTCCTATAGAGCCCTGAGTTCCTTTTGCCAAATCACCTTCGAACTGTTCCCCTTCAGAATGACAATCTATAAAACTTGTCCTATACCGAAGAAACTACTATTTGAATGAATTATTTGGTGGCCAACTGCAGTGTTTGTTCATTTGAATAATATTGAATTAGCTCTAGTGTTGTATGCTGAGAATAAGTAGGATAGCGTTCAGGTGGTCTGAACACCTGCTTTCTATATCGCACATCTGTAGGGCAGACAGCTTATAAGTTATTTTAATTCAATGAAAAATTAAATACTTATCCAGGAAGCATAGTTAACCTAGCTGTTAGATATAAAGGAGTCTAGATTTGTGAGCTTTTGAGATTCAAGTCTAGAACCAATGAAATGTGGGTTATTTTCATTTGTTTTAGTTGTTGGATTTATATTTGTTTTTTATATTTTTTTCACACTAAGGCCAGGTGTTAATTGAAATGTTGATTTTAAACAGGGAATTTTTTAACCACCGTTTCTAACAGTACAGATTTTAATGCTGACTATGACACTTACTACTTCAACAAACTGTGTACTGGATGATTGTCTTGGCCACTTGGCACAGATTGGGAAAACTGCATCAAAGTTGCAAGTTTCAGATTGGGAAACCTCTCTTCATGCTAAGAGTTGCATTGATGGTGATTGAAGAGCTAGCTGAGTCAATTTTTTGAGCCATTGGTATAAAGAATATATTCTCACAGCTAGTTGAATTGCAGTGCTGGTGTGTTGAGTGGTTGAGGAAAAGATACAGGTGTGGAACATAATTCTGCCTCCTGTTAATTATTGCTTGGAATGCGATGTAAGTGAATACTAACATAAACAAAATGGTTTGGCGGTTGTTGTTGGCTGTGGTGGGTTTTTTGGGGGGTTTTTTTGTATTTATCATATGTGGTTTTTATTTTTTTAAAAGATAGAAAAAAACACGGATACTCAATTTTGAAAGAAGGCATACTTGCCTAGCGCTGTTCCGAAAACAGTAATCAACAAATTAGGACTTATCCCTCAGGGAAGTGTCCCCTCCACGTTTCTGTGAGAGCACTTTAAAATAAAAGTAAACAGCTGACTATCTTGAAGTTCCCTTGAAGTTGCTGCCTTCCTTCTAGCTATGGGACCCTGAACAAGAACTCCTCTCAACAAACAATATGTATTAATCCAGAGGCTCCCAAACTTTTTGGCATCACGCTTCCTTTCTGATTTTTGAGAAACCCTCACGCCTCCCCACGTCTCCTTTACCATCATCCAACTCTCTTTTAACAAAAATTCAATTCATAATTATACAATTAAAAATAGCCACAAATAGTTTTCTTGATGCAAACATTTTTTGCTATGAAAATTTCACAGTCTCGCACCCCCCTTAGATTTTCTTCACGCATCCCCCTCCACCACCCCCCACTTTGGGGACCACTGTATTAATCTGTTAACCTAGAATTAGAACAGATATTTGGAAGGCCTGTGATTGTATTAGAATGGCACAGATCTCGCCTCCTCTGAGCAGGAAAACATGCATCCTTTGTTGTACTCCCACTTCTTGGATTCTCAGAGCTAGCTAGCGTCTGGCACAGCTGGAAAGTAACATTTGAAATACATTGTAACTACTTTAACATTACCCCTGTGAAGCTAATCTATATAAATACTATGAGATCAGGTTCTCCAAAAATTAACTCACGTTTTTCCTCTTAAATTTAGCATTATAAGATTCATACTTCAAGAATATTACAGTTAACATCCTTATAGAAAATTGCTGCTCAAATCATCTGACCTGAAAGTTGAAAATTTCATTCTATACTTATTGGCAAACTACATTGCTAATATATATCATCTAAATTATTTTCCTGTCTTCTTTATTAAACCATAATAGTGTATGTCATAGTACTCGAAATCTTGGTTGGGTAGAATTCCAATAACTATCATAGAGATGAGAAATGGTCATGGTTATGTTATTCTTTATAGTATGGTCATTGAAGTTGAAGATGAAAAACATTGCTAGAATTACAAAGACACAGTGCAATTGTGTTTCTCTCACAGCTGTGTTACATGGTGACGTCTTTGAAATTAGTATAGTTTGAAGTTTGTTTATAGAGTTAGAGCTATTTACACTTAAATATTCATTCCACCAAGGAAGCAATTTGTTTGGTACATATTGACTACAGAACCCTGTCCAGTAATGGAGTAGCTGTTAAAATAAAGTCTCGCTGAATAGCTGTCACTATTAAGGATTGTTTACAACTCTTGAGAAAAGATGAGGATGAAATACAGCAAAAACAACGTAAGTCCTGTGGCACCTTATAGACTAACAGATTTTTTCAGCATAAGCTTTTGTGGGCTATAACCCACTTCATCAGATGCAAGGACTGCCACAGGACTCTCGTTGTTTTTGCTATATACAGACTAACACGGCTACCCCTCTGGAAATAGTTGATATAGAATCACAATTGTATGCATTGTGTGTATGGCATCTATTGTGTGTAATCGCAAATTATCTTAGAATTCATCCGTACAAGAGTTGAACAGACATTTTGCTATGCATGCCTTATAGTATTGCTAAATGCAATAAACTGCAGCAACTTACGATGGTTGTTGCTTACACAGCATGTACTGCATCTTTGTGTGCATAAACGGAAACTGATAAGTAGGCATGTATATAGCATATAAATTGCTAATTAATACTTGATAATTCAGCTAATTTGTTGCTAAAAAGCTATATCAATGTGTATATTTTAAAAGGATATTTTGAGAAAAGGATGCAAATAAATTGTATTTTCTTGTTTGTTAGAACTGTAGTGAAATGCAGTATTGCCAAATCACAGGCTCTTTATAGTGCCCAAAGGGGGTTGAAAACAAATAATGCTGCAGTGTTGAAAGTGGGAGCGATCAGCATCAACATTCCTCAACACCCTGCCACTCTACATAGCATGATGGTGCGCAGTTCTCATCAGCTTTCCAAACAGATTTCAGACCTCATCAGGCAACCATCAACAGCGTAAGTTTTGCTGTATTTGCCATCATGTATGGACCCATCTTGTTTTCTATCCCTTAATGGGCTAATGCTGCTTTATGTGAACAAATGTGTGAGAATGAGGCCAATACTGTGTAATGAACACATTAGGATATCTAATAGCTGTTTCTGGTATCTTCTCTTCTAAATAGCCCACAGTCCGCAAAAGAAGATGTCGCAACTCCATTGCCCTCTGAAAAGACCCCAACAAGTGTCAATCAGACTCCTGTTGAAACCAATGAATTTCCTCAGCTGCCAGAAGGCTTAGAGAAGAAGCCCATAGTCCTTAAATTCAGTGCCATGATAGATGGTATAGCTATTGGAGCAGCGCTCTTGCCATCTCTAAAAGCAGAATATAAGATGGGAAGAATGAGAAGTCATGGAATGACAGGTAACAGCACTACATGAAACATGGAAAAGGCTGTGGTCACTTTCTAACATTAACAATGCAGCATTATGGGTTCCTAATCAGTTATGGTAATAATACCTTTTTTTTTTTTTAATCCTGTTGCTGTTTGTTTGTCCTTATGACTGAATATTCATGAATAGGTTAGCACAAGAAAATTTATAGTGATAAGGAACCAGAATGTAGTAAAAAAAAATCAATTCCACAGTTATGACTATTCAGTGTATTAAAATAAAATATGGAGTTAGTTATAGATTTTTTTATAATGAATAATTACACAAAGCAGGGACCAATGAAGACTGATACAGAGATCTGGAATTTTTGAATAAGTGGCTGCAACTTCATTAATTTCATGACAGTTGTGATTCTGTGAAATAATCAACATATTAATAAACCAAACAGAATTCATGCTGATTTATCAAAAAACATTGTTCGGTAGCATGGGGCACGGCTCACTTGCTGGTGGATTCACAGATTTTTAGGTTCAGGAGGGACCAATATGATCATCTAATCTGATTGCCTTCACAATGCAGTTCACGGAGCCTCCCGCCCACTCCTTCAATAAACACCTAACTTGTGATTGACTCACTGAAGTTCCCAAATCATGATTTAAAGATGTCAAGGTTCAGAGAAACCACCATGCCCCACACTACAGGGGAAAGTGAAAAACTCTTAAGGCTCCTTCCAATCTGCCCTGGGGGAAAATCCCCTCCTAATCCCAAATATGGTGATCAGCTAATCCCTGAGTGTGTGGGCAGTATTTACCAGTCACACATCCAAAAAGGAATTTTCTGCACCAGCTCAGTACCACCCCCCCGCCCCCCCCCACATGCCATTGCAGGCCATTGACATATTTATCGCTAGTAGTCAAAGATCAGTTAATTGCCAAATTAGGTTGCCCCCTCATATCATCATCTGCATACATTTATCCAAGTCAGTTTTGAAGCCAGCTAGGTTTTTTCGCCCACATTGCTCCACTTGGAAAGCTATTCTGAAATGTCACTCCTCTGGTGGTTAGAAACCTAAGTCTAATTTCAAGTCTAAACTTCTGGATGGCCAGTTTATATCCATGTGTTCTTGTGTCCACATTGGCTCTGAATTTAAATAGTTTGTCTCCACCCCTGGTATTTATTCCTCTGATGTATTGATAGAGAGCAATCATATCTCCCCTCAGCCTTCTTTTGGTTAGATAAACAAGCCAAGCTCTTTGAGTCTCCGCTTTTGAGGCAGTCTCTGTTCCTTAGAGGCTTTTAAACCATGATTTGAGGACTTTAATAACTCAGTCATAGGTTAGAAGTTTGTTACAGGAGTGAGTGGGTGAGGTTTTGTAGCCTGCATTGTGCAGGAAGTCAGATTAGATGATCATATTTGTCCCTTCTTACCCATGAGTCTGAGTACCTGAACACACGTTCATACAATTGCTGTAGTCCAGATGACATACAAACTGCAAATATACTCATACCTTATACTAATAACCACAGAGCAGAAGAGGGAGGGTAGGACTGGGGTGCAGGAAGGAGCCCTCTTGTGTCTTTAGCCTATTTAAGATGCACACCTGAGAGAGGAAGATCTGAGCTCAAGTCCCTGCTCCAGGGTGATTCAATCCGGGGTCTTCACTGCTGCAGGGAAGTGATTAAATACTGGGCTAATGGTTATTTTCTGACAAACAATGAATGGTTCTGGAACCAAACGGAATATTTTCCCTGATTTTTTTTTTTTTTTTTTTTTTTTTTTTTTTTTCAGTTTGCTGGCCAAACTGAAAAATCAGTTGTTTACCCAGTGCTACTGGGGGAACAGGCATAGCCCCAGCAGGTGCTCTCCACAATAGGTACTGCCATTTGAACACTCCACAACACCAAGTGTTTTTAGGAAACTTAGTAGTGATACAGTTTTGTACCATAGAGATTTGGGTCCCTGATGAGTTGAAACTGTTATAAATGAATGAGGTTATCTTACATTTATTTTCACAGGTTATCAGTACAAATACAGAATTGGATGTTAGACTGCCTTACCTATGTATTTACAGAATTTCAAATGTTTGAGCTTTTTTTTTTGTTTCATGAATTTCCTTAAGTTTTAAAAGTTTGAAATATTTATTTTCTGTGGGGTCATTCACACACCTTAGGCACTCTTCTCTTTTTTTACAGGTGCTCAAACAAGGTTTACATTTGAACTTCCAAATCACAGATTGCGTTTCACGTCAAAAGTTTCTGCCACTGATATGTCTACCATTCCTCCTTCAGCAAGTCTTAATCTTCCTCCTGTCACTATGTCAGGCAAATATGTCATGGAGGAACATGACACCTACTCGGATCAAATATGGAGTATAGATGAGCTACCGACTAAACAGGGCTATTATCTACAAGGGAACTATTTACGTTGTGTAGCTGAGGTAGGCTTTGAAAACTGCCAACTTATTTTAAATTACTTCAGTTAAGTATTGTGCAGTACTTTTATACATGCATGTTTGGCATGCTGCCTACTTTATATACGCCTTCATATTGGAGACTTCTGGTGAGCTGCATGCTCCTCAGAAAATTCTAGACTGATGCAACTTTTTTTTTTTTTACTCCCCAATCTAACTTTTGCTTCTTTCTGCTTCAAGACAGACTTTACCAATACCAAGAGTGAGCCTTGTTGTGAATTTACTCCAACGCCAGGTCTACACTGGCTGTGGAATTTGGTGACAGTCAAAGGGAGATACGCAAGCTATGTAAAATAACTTGTGTATCTCCCTTCAACTTCCTAATGCCTACTTACTGCAACATTTCCAGCGCGCTGAGTTGAAGGGAAATGCCATCCCTTCTACTCACTACTACTCTTCTTGAGGCGGTGGACTTATTGCGTCGACTTTTGGATCTATTGAGTGGGTCTTCACTGATTGCTCAGTTCAGGGCCGTCCCTTGGGGGGAGCAGGGCTAGGGCCAATTGGCTTAGGCAGGGCCCCTACACCCCATGCTGGAGGTGAGCATGGCAGGCCGGCCCGCTCCACCCCCCAGGAATCCCGGTTGCCATATATGGCTGACAGCAGTGTGGGCCAGGTGCGGGCTGGCCCAGAGAGGCCGGGCCCACGCACACTCCCTCCCCCTCCCCCCAAGGACGGCCCTGGCTCAGTTGAACTGGAAAATTGAAGTGACAGTGGCAAATTTGCCACCATCACTGTAGACTTGCCCTAAATGTCTAAAAAGTTTTGATTAGTAACGGAATTGTTTCTATTTTCCATTTAAAATCAGACTAATATTAGGAAGAATTTAAATTTAAAGTTTTTTAACCCAACTTGTTTTTAATAAAGCTAAAGAACGCAAAGCAAGATGATTGTTCTTACAAAACTCTCAATATAGAAATAATATTTCTTGAAGCATCTAATTAGAGTTCAGCGTTAATAACTAAATTATTAAGTATTGCACATACCAGTAGTGTTTTTCTTCTATAGTATTTAGAATAAAGGACTTGGGGAATCAGTATACCCAGCTACTGTTCCCAGTTCTGCTAATGATTTACTAGATGACATTAAGCATTTCATTTTGGTTTCCTGTGCTTTAGTGAAGCCCTCCATAAAGCTGGTAACCTACCATTTGGACATGACGAAAAAACTGAATGAGCTTTGTGATTTGATTCCCTGTTGTTGATAATTTAGTTCCTGTATTCTGCTCATGCTCCCATGATAGTAGAATCATAGAATCTTAGGGTTGGAAGGGACCTCATGAGGTCATCTAGTCCATTGTCCCCCTCCCCCTTATTTACTGGCACACACTTATAATTTAAAAAAACAAAAGTGAGAGAAAACTTCTACATACAAGGATCACAATTAAGAAGTCCTTATTTACTAACAGTAATTACATCAGTTGTATCTGAGATTATGTACCATTGCTATGCTGTATTCCGATGTAGTCAGTACTTAAAACAGTGCTGCCTTTACCACAGCTATCACACTTGCATTTTAAAATTGTATAAAAAGAATCTTCATATTTTTGACAGGTTGGTTCCTTTGAACATAATCTCACAACTGACCTTCTAAATCATTTAGTGTTTGTACAAAAAGTGTTCATGAAGGAGGTCAACGAAGTAATACAGAAAGTGTCAGGTAAGATGAACTACTTGAGGATTTCATTAAAATGTAGTCTTAAGACATTAAGATACTTGATGTATGGACCAAGTGCACTCTCTATCGTCCCATATACCGGGTTCTAAGGTTACCAAGAGCTCCATCACTTCCTGGTTCCACTGCAGCACAGAAATTGTGTCTCAGATGCCAGCAACAAAAGGTTTAAAGAAGTTGAATTTGGTGGAACTATGTCTTTGGAGAACATTGAGCGTGACATTGTTAGTCTTTCTCTTGAGTCCCTGGAGCTTGTGTCATACATGAGAACTCAATGCAAGGGTGCCGGCTTAATTGCAAAAGTAATTCTACCAAACAACCCACTGAACAGTATTAGCATCTATGTCTAACATTGTTTCTTATCCAATAAGATCATCTTGAATCTATCTGAAAGATTGCAAGAGAAAAATAGCATTCACTACAAGAAGCTAGTGGAGAATTTTTGTAAAGCTATTTGGACTGAGATTTTATCAGAGTAGGATGGCAAAAGTTGTTTGTGGTAGACAAATTAGTTCATCACATTTGTTCTTATTACATAAAATACTATTTTTATTAAATTATGCTAATTGGGTAACAAATAAAAGTTCACTAAAACAGATCCTCAGCTGACATAAACTGACATAGTTCCATTGACTTTCTTAAACTATACCAATTTACCAGTTGAGGATCTACTGCATGGTTGAAGATGAAAAGCAGATGTGAATGGGAGAATGTAACTATATTGTGACAATTTTATCATAGAAATGTTTTAAATTTAGTGAAGGTTAGCTTAATTTTCCAACATTTGAAAGAAATAACAAATTGATGCAATCCTTGGTCTGACAAGAACCAAGAATGTGGAAACCTGAGAGCAAGTGTGACTATATATGAATCAGATAAATATTTCTTGTAGAGAAAAGTGATGGGAAAATACATCCTATTGGAATATCACATATTTTCACAAGATGCTGGCTTAAACTGAAGACATTTTGGAGATCTTAACTACAATAATAATTGGAAAATGGGCAGAGAACTGATGTCTAAATATATCTAAATTAAGAAGTAATTAAAAAAAATGAAAAATAAGAGAACTGCATGAGAGAGAATAAAAAAGAGATTTAAATGAGTGGTATCCAAGCTGCCTGTGGAAGGATCTAGAGGCAAGGTAAAAAGCCAAAATAAAACCATCAGGAGAATAAAACCAACATGAAGATCCATAAACTGGTGTGTACCAGAGTTGTATGTCTTTGAAAACTAATCTTACAAAGAATAGATAAGTGAAGAGTCCAAAAGAGCTAAAATTTATAAATAACTGTTTTAAATTTACTTTTTTAGTTTAGTTTTGTTCAGTTTTGTTTTAGAAAGCTTTAAGGAAAATATAGAGACTATTAGCTAGCATGCAGGCATGTTATTAGAAAGAGCAGTTAGAAAGTCCCAGAACATAGGATAAAAAGCAAAATAGAGATCGTGTCTGACATCAAATATATAAATCTACAGGTCCAGATGAGACTACATTAAGAGAATTTAAAGATCTAGTGGAGGAAATCTCAAAATCAGCAAATCAGGAGAGAGACTAGAAGACAGAAAAAATGTGGTCAAGATCCAAAGGTGTAGCCGTGTTAGTCTATTGCAGAAAAACAACAGAGTCCTGTGGCACTTTTAAAGAGTAACAGATTTATTTATCGCATGAGCTTTTGTGGGAGAAAATCCCACTTCGTCAGATGAAGAGAAAAAATGTGGTACCTCTCTTTTAGAAGGATAGGAAGGAAGATCCAGAAAAATTGTCAGCCTTATATTTCCAGGCAAAATATCTCAGCATATAATAGTCAGTTTGAGAATATCTGGAATGAAGAGCTTTAATAATGATAATTCTATTAAGATAGCTTCTTAGAGAAGCACAGAATATTTAAAACCAGAAGGCTTATATTAGGTGCCATTTTATCGTTTCCCTGCCTCCTCCTGTTCTGTCTCCTCCCAGTTTTCTGTCTTCTGTGAATTTCATTAACATGCTGTTTGTTCAACCTTCTAAGACGGACGGTGGAGCTATTCTAAACTAATCCAAAAGTATTTTAAAAACATCACTGTTACTATTGTCACTTATTTGTATTGCTATAGATTGCAAGATCCTGGTCAGGGCTAGGCAAACATTACCGAAAAAGAATAGTTCTGGCCTTAAAGAGCTTGCAATCAAAGTAACCTAAGTAAATTACTTGAATGCTACAATAAATGCACTAAATGAATGCAGTGGCTTATGGTGTCTTCAGTATTTTAAGGCATTCATTTTAGTGCCCCATTACAAATTTTTTAAAACTAGATGAATACCAATTAGATAAAATGAAAATACCACAGAGAAGAAGCAGGTGGATGAAAAGCGAATACACAGCAGTCACATCTCCAAGTTGAGAGCAGTATTGGTTTGAGCTCTGCAAGAGGTGGTTTTGGGTCTTTTGTTCTTTAAGATTTTCGCTGACTGTATAGAGGAAGCTATAAATTCAAGCATCATCAAGATAGCAGACAATGCCAAAATTAGAAGGGTAAAAAGTATACATGAGGATAGAGCCAAAGTGAAGTGGGTTTCATTTAACAGAATGAGATTCACTGCTAATAAATGTGAAGCCCTATATATCAGGGAGGAGTAGAGCTCAGCTGAGAAAGGGGTAGGGGAAGGGAGAAGTGGGAATCCGCTGGCAATCAGTGACTATTTAAAAAAAAAAAAAAAAAAAAAAGAAAGATCATTGCAAAAATACTCTGAGTGAAGTGTACTTACTGAGACTACTTAGAAAACTAGGGGGTTATTCTTTCTACTCTTCAGAACTGTAGTGTAACCACATCTGGAACACTACACCTACTTGTACTCTCAAGAACTGGGGGAAACCATTTTTGGCAAAAAAAAAATGGAATTTCAGCAGCATCAAAAACATTTAGCAATTCTGTGTCAATTTTTTCAAATTGCTTTACTCAAAAAATAACTCAAACTGAAAAAATCTAAGTGGTGATTTGACATCTTCAAAATGAAATATTTCAAATAAATGCAGAAACAATTTTAACTTTCCATTAATTTTATTTTTAAATTAACAGTTTAAATGCTCAATATTGCAATAAATAGTTTTGGTCACCCAAAAACTACTTTCTTTTCCTCCAATATTTTCGGAATTGTCAATGAACCCAAAAAAAAAAAAATCCATTTAGCTCAGCTCTGTTAGTCACCAAAGTTTAGAAACGATATTGAAAAGCTAGAGAAAAGTAAAGAAGGGAATCAAAATTAATCAGAGGATAACATAGTCTGTAAGCATGTACACCAAGTCACTTTAAAAATGTAAAAAATTACCACACTTCTGCATTTTTTTTTTTAAGTTTGAGTGATGGTGTCCCTACCATGCTAGAGGTTAGAAAAGTTTGAAGTTGCAGAGGCAATGGAATTATTTGTGCTACTCCAGTGCACCCATTTCCTGCCAATTGTTATGAACTTATTGATAGACTCTTCAGAAGATACCATTGTGTCCTCATCAAAAAAGATTGTTTGTTTGTTTCTTTCGTTTAGGGCCAGAAGTGTATGGATGGTGGGCAGGAGGGAAGACAAAGTTATTTATTTATTTATAAAGTGTTCCAGTGGATGCCAAAAGATTTTGTAGGGGACTCTGTCTCACTCACTGTAAAGTAACTTTGTTTTTAATCTACTTTTTTGCATATCTCTTAATAAATTGGATCAAGTGACTAGTCCTTATTGTTAGCTAAATCAAGTCTATATCAGGTACTGCAAATAAAAAGCAACTTTTTGTGAGCCAAATGTTACCCTTTCTCCAAGTGCTAGTTGTTCTGTGGATGTCATTTGGAAAATGGTGGAAGTCTTTGTCCAGCTAGACACACCTTGACTTGATGGAAATAGGCAAAAGATATGTTAATCTCTGGTGGTAGACCATTAGCAGTGCTATTCCCATTAACTATAAAATGAGAATATACACCAAGTAGTTCTTATTCCTCTGAATCTTCCATATTTATGCTTATTGGTTCTTTACTGCAGAACACAATTGTCTCTGAAGGTTGGTTAAATTCAGTGCATCGCATTTAAAGTTAAACTTTATTTCTGTGCTGCATGAAAAATATTCTTTGTTAAAATTCTGAAAATACAATTTTTAACATTCAGGAGGAGAGCAGCCAATTCCTCTTTGGAATGAACATGATGGTACCACAGATGGAGAGAAGCCCAAAATTCTCCTCTATTCTTTGAGCCTTCAATTTAAGGTAACTTTTTTTGACCAACAAATCTCACAACACACTGCCAGTGGTTGAATATATTTTTAAATTACAGCTAATATGGGGCATACACAGAAACTAAACAAATCGAGAATTTCCCTGAGATGGCCCCGAACGGAGTGTCAGACAGCAATCAGCCTAGTTTTAGACAAGGATAGAATTTTCTCTTAATTAACTAAGGAAAACAAGAAAGAAGTCTCCCTTTTGATTTTTTTGATCCTTTGAAATGCCCTATATGCAAAGAATTATGGAAAAACCCTTACTTCCTTTCCTGTTTCATAGTTAAGATTTTTTTTTTCATCCATAATGCCTTTGAGGCAGAACTTAAATAACTTTTTTTTTCATTGTTTACTAGGGAATTCAAGTGACAGCCACCACTCCATCAATGAGGGCCGTGAGATTTGAAACTGGATTAATAGAACTTGAGCTTTCAAACCGAATACAAACCAAAGCAATGCCTGGAAGTAGCAGTTACCTTAAACTGTTTGGTAAATGCCAAGTGGATTTGAATCTGGCATTGGGACAAATTGTTAAACATCAGGTTAGTTGACAGCAACTCTGTATATGTGAGGAAAGTCTGGCAGTGATACTTCTCCATGCTTATGAAGGCAATATCTTCTGCTTTTAAAAGAATATAACAACTTCCTCTAATCTTACTCTACTAGGATATGGCTAGCTCGACTTCTTTAGACTGCTAATTGGAAAACATTTAAAACAATTGCTTTAGAATGCATGTACAGTTCAGAAACAAAGATTACCACCTAAATATATTCAGCAAGTACTGTTATGTAATAGCTGAAATTGATTGTCTTGTGTTAGACTTGAATTTTAATGTCCTCGTTAAAGATGGCTTTTAGGAAAAAAGCCTAAGTGTTCATTGTGAACTGTAATTCATGATAAATCAGAGGGAATATCAAATGTATTTTATAATATTAATGTATTTAGCACTGCTGTCAATAGGGACTAAAGCTTTGCAAATAACTGCTTTTTTGTTTTTTTGGTGGCAAGTGTGAAAAATGGAGGGAAACAATTGGTTGAGGTTGTCCCAAACCTGAAAAGTTCATTTTAGGACAAACTGAACATGTTGTTTAACTTAAAATGTCTTTGTTCTGGGCATTTTTAAAGAGCTAGATTCATAAAAATTGGGAGGTCATGGAGAAGGCGTCCCGCTTATAAATTTTAGCCCAGTGATTAAAATCTGGTAACCTGGGTGGCGAACTGTATTCATATTCCTGCTCCAGATGCAATCCAGGAACTCCCACACTGAGTGCACTGATCCACTGGGGTAGAAGTTACAAGGTGGACTCCCTAACATCCCCCCAAATTTTGCGACTCTAACAAAAAAAAATTCTGGGTGAAACTAGTCAGCAAATTTGTGTCAAATTTAGGAATAATCTAAGGTGAATGAAAACTGCATTTTCAACAAATAGTTTATTTGTCCAAAAAATGTGCCTGCTGTATTGCAGACAACAATGGCTTAATACTTCATTGTTCCAAATTCAAAATTTCTATTGATTTCAATGCTATTTCTAGCATACATATGTGAAACTAAAATCTTGACTTACCTTTATTTACCTTGAATTGGTAAATGCATCACCTGGATTTTTAAATCCACTACTGTTTCTGGAAGTCACTGATTTTATGGTAAGTACAATAGTTAAGACTCTCTAGGAAGTTAGAAGGAAAATATACTTTGTATTTGGATGCTTGTTTGCTGGTATTGCCAGCTTAGGTCAAAATGCAGTAGAGAAGAAAAATGTTTTCTGTGTTCTTAAGAGTATGTTGCAAACAATGAAGAGTAAAACAAAAAAGAGGCATCATTGCTTTTCTTGTGTTATGCCAAAGTATTAAATTCATTTTGTCTATTAAAATCATAATTTAATGTATGATTTTGTTATATTTTTGAATGTTTTTTAAGGTTTATGAAGAAGCTGGTTCTGATTTCCATCAAGTTGCTTATTTTAAGACAAGAATTGGATTGAGAAATGCACTCAGAGAGGAAATCAGTGGTTCATCCGATAGAGAGGCTGTGCTTATTACTTTGAATAGGCCAATTGTCTTTGCTCAACCTGTGGCCTTTGACAGAGGTACTATTGGATGCTGTGTTTCTATTTCTCTTTTACTAGAAAGTAGAGAATCAAATTTGTTTTCAAACTCAACAAGTTCTGTATGTCTCTTTTAAAAATGTAATGCATGATATTTATACATCTGAATTTTATCTGTAAGATAAAATAAACTAGAAATGTAAGGATAATTAGGTTGTTTCTCAAAAGTTGGTTAGGAAATTCACTGTATACTAATGTTAATTAACGGCAAAATATTCAACTTATGGGAGGATGGTATTTAAGTTGGTAAAGACTAAACAGTTTATGTAAATATATACCAACATCAGCAGTAGTGAGTGTATCAGCATTTTGGGGGATGAAAGCTTAACTTGGATTATGAATGTTAAGGGGCTGAGGCTATGTCTTATTTTATTTTATTCATTGCAACACAAGCACATTGCTCTTGGGATGTGTGTGTGTGTACACTATTATGTAGGTATATAAATGTATATCTAGTATGTTTTAATATATGGTGACAAAACAAAAACAGAGAAATCAAAACTTAGTCTTGTTAAAAAGAACATTACTTTTGTGCCATTTTGTTTTAATTTTCTTGATAACTTTTTTTCTTCATTAAGCTGTGCTATTTTGGCTGAATTACAAAGCGGCTTATGACAATTGGAATGAACAAAGACTGGCTTTACATAAGGATATTCATATGGCTACAAAAGAAGTGGTGGATATGTTACCTGGAATCCAGCAAACATCTGTTCAGGCTTTCGGAACACTTTTTCTTCAACTAACAGTTAATGATTTGGGAATTTGTCTGCCCATTACAAATGCACCACAGGTATTTGAAAAATATCTAAAGAGTGGGGAAAAGTGTGGTAGGTTTTTGTTGAAGTAGCAGTTTTTATATATTTTATGCTTTTTAACATAAACTGTTTTTTTCTATTATTGCACCAAGTTATGAAATATGATGTTTCCCTAGCACCATATTACAGTTATGGATACAGATAGAAGAAGCCTTAATTTTAAAAAATGATTGCTGATTGTGAATAGTTCATTTTCCATTCGCCCAGCTTGAGGCAACTTAATGGGCCCAGCACTTTTGACAGTCCTTTTGAGGTGTGTGAAGTTGGGAACATTATTAGAAAACTTGTACCAGCACTTCCAATTTAAGATCTTTCAAGGCACTTATAACTGAAAACAAAACACTCTACAACATTTTTTAATAGATAAAACTGACTGATGTTTGAATGATCCAAACAACTGATGAGAATATTATTTACTATTTTTTAATGCGTTCTTCTCTTGGATAACTGTTTTGGTTGTCTTTAGACTTTCATTTATCATTTATCTTGCTAATAATAATATATGCTAATTAACATTTTAACATTTTGTTTAGTTTAGACAAGCGAGTATGTGCTTTAACACATGCTAAGCACATTGAGTTAAAATCAGAAGGGAAACTAGGCTTTAATATGACCAGGTTAGCACATTATAATAACAAGAGTATGCACTAAACTGTCACTAAACACCTGTTTACACTAAGCACATTTGAATGTTAGGCAGTATGTTGACATCCTCCATTCAATTCTACTTTAGACAAGGCCATAAGTTTACATCTTTGTAAGGAATTAGTTTGCATATGTCTGTAGACTTTGATTTATGGATAATGTATCCACTGTCACATATTAATCTGGTTAGAGTGTCAGCTTTGACGCCCAGTGATAATTTCAGTATCAATGTTAATCACCCATTGCTGATCATTTTATTAGCAGATGACATAAGAAAGAGGGTGTGAGAGAAGCTTTTTGAGGGGTGGGAGTTGCAATGTGGAAAGAAAAATGCAGAGGGAAGAGCAGCGATAGACAAGCAAAGACAAAGAAGAGAGAAATAGAAATAGCGAATGGAGGACAAGGAAGAGAGAGAAACAAAAGGCAGAAATAATGGGGGCTTAACAAGAAGCAGTTTTTCTCTGTAAGGGATGTTGATTGTGACTGTGTGGTACAAAAATAAACTAATTTTTTCTACAAAGGGGAGATCTGTAATGGATTGAGGGGAATATGAAATCCTGAATTTATATTCCAGTCTACAAACTGCGATTAACTATGGAATCTCGCCCTTTTCTCTAGAAGAGTTTGACATCTCTGCCATAGGATATGCTCTAACTACTGACAAATAAGGTTTCATGACATTGTGAATGTGAGAGTTGCTGCTTTGGAAACTTTCTATAGAGCTGTCAAAGTGCAGAAGGGAGATATGAGAAAGATATGAGCCTCTGAACTGCAAAGAAGTTGGATTACCAGTAAATTGCCTTTTCTGTACAAGCTCTTCTTTCTTTTGCAGTCTAACCACACAGCAGAACTTGACACTGGCTCTGCTTTAGTCCTGACCATTGAAAGCACATTAATCACTGCCTGCTCATCAGAGTCTCTGGTTAGCAAAGGACATTTTAAACATTTCTGTATCCGCTTTGCTGATGGTTTTGAAACAAGCTGGGATGACTGGAAACCAGAAATACGAGGGGATCTAGTCATGAATGCCTGTAAGTGTTTCTGATCTTGTCTTGGTGGCCCTGGAACTTTGAGTCCCTAATTGCCTTTTCTCATCTTTTACACAACTGTTGAAGTTTCATTGAGAGAGTAGCAAAGAGATTTCCAAACCCAAATAAAGCTCTATAGTATGTGGCATCCTACCTGTGAACTCCAGTCATCCTGTTGTACTTTTATTTAAAAACAAACAAACAAACAACAAAATCAAACCCCCAAAACCAGCAGATGATGATTTTTCAAGAATTGTAATATACCTCGACGTAGTGTTTGCCCTGCAGCACCATCTGCCTTAACTAGGTTGGAAGAGTTTCTGATCGTATTGTTTTAACTTTATTAATGTGATTTTATTTTTATTATAATTTTACTGAAAACCATAACAACACAATGGATAAAATGCATGTAATGTATTTGTTTCATAAATGTGTAATGAATTACTTCCCTTTTTGTCTTCAGCATTCAGCAGCTAAATGTGGATTCTTTTCATTTCACACTGCACACAGAACTGTTATCTGAAACAGGCTCGCAAAATTGTCAAAAAAATTTGCCCATCCAAGTAAAATTAAAAATCATTAACATGTTAATGATTAATGATAAACAAATCTGACTTTTCACTTACTTAGAACAAGTGTACAAATAGAATTTAGCAAGGCAGGTCTAAAACTTGTTTAATTACGTCTGTTTTACTATTGTGTGCATGTTTCATGTTTAGGTGTAGTTCCAGATGGCACCTACGAAGTCTGTTCCAGGACAGCAGGACAGTCTGCTGCAGGTAATGTTTATATTCAGTTTTTGTATAATTAAAATAAACTCTATAGGATATTCTAGCTGAGGTATGATCTTGATCTCTTGCTCTAATTGTCATTGTGTATTTCAGGGTTGTGATTTGTTCTGATTTCCCCTATCTACAGTAGCTGCTCCATATTTCCCAAACTGTTTTTGGCCATGAGTGCTTTCAGCAATCCCTGGTAGCCTCATTAACTCTTGGATTTTAGCTACAAGAAATTAGTGAAAGGTAGTAGGAAATTATCATAGGCTTTAATACCTATCGGAATGTGTAAAAAAAAAAAAAAAATGTGGCTAATACAAAGTAAAAACCCTTTTACTATAATTATTGGCATTGGTCAAAAAACTTTTCAAACAAAACCATTCACTATTAAAAAATGTTGATTCAACAAAACTGAAATATTTTCTAGAAAGAGGTCAATTTCATTTAAAGACTTTACGCCAGCCAGTCATCCAGCCTCCCTCCCTGCCTTGTTTTGTGCCAGGAAGGCAGGCTTCCCATCAGGCCACCTGTTGTGCTGCTGGGATTTCTGGGCCGTCAGTTCCTTAGTTAACTGGCTTCCCAAGAACCCCAGCAGCCTGCCTGGTTAGCTCCTGAGCTGTGCCTGGCTTCCCAGGTAGCCAGCTCCTAAGACATCCCAAACAGCTGGTTCCCTGGGTCTTCCAGCTGATGGGCTTATTAGTCCAGTGGCTTTCAGACTATGAGTTGGGACCCAGTATTGGATCACACACCCTGCTGCCGATGCTGCCAAAGACTGGAATGCATTGCTCAAAGATGTAATTGTTAGGTCCTGGGTATAGATGATTTTTTTCAACTGGGTCCCATGGAATAAAGTTTGAAAACCACTGTATTAGTCTGACCAGCTGCCCTCTAGTGGGAAAATAGGAGCCAGGTTGGTTCTCCCCAAATTGGATATTTCTTCCTACAAAAATATTTGAATTTCTGTCTTTGAATTCAGATTCAGGATGAAAAGTTCCAAAAATCTTTTCACTGGAAGGAAAACCCATTTTCCACTCATCTTGTTTGATACACACTGTCAGGGCAGGTAGGGAATTAGAAAACTGAAACATTCTGCAGAAATGTGTCTATTTCATCATAAGGTTTTATGCTAGCCAGCCCGCCTCTCTGCCTGGTTTCCTGCCAATCAGCCAGGCTTCCCATCAGATAATAATGGTGGACCTGCCACCCTCTAGTGCTTTGAGCAAACCCTGGGTTTCAAGTGGTGCTTTTACTTAAGTTACCTGTTATGTTTTCTTTAGTCCCTATACGCTTGGCATTTAATCAGCCCTGAAGGAGTGGGATAAAACTCCCACAGCTACAGAGATATTTCAGAGGCTCTGGGGATATCTACCATTCCTCCCTAGAACTGATATGACTCATTTGTGCTCTTTGGCTTGTGTTTTACATGATATATTAGCAATTAAAAATTGAGCTACTGGGCATGCAAATCAGGCTACAGGGCAAACATTAGGCTGAGAGAGGAACCAATAGTCTTAGAAGGCTGGAATTAAGTGGAGAGAGTAACTGAGAAAAGAGCCAACATTGCAAAGCAGATAAAAATCAAATTACAGAAAAAAGAAAAGATGTGGGAAGATGGGGAAATGCACAGAATTAGACAAGAGGATCATACACACTGGCAAAAAGAATAAACCATTGACAGGGAGCAAAAAAACTTAAGAAACAAGAAAAACCTAAAATAAAATATACTTTCATATATATAAATAAAATTATAGTTTTTTAAAAAAATCATGGTGTATTTTAGAGTATAAGAATATTTTACAAAAATAATTTTAAATCTAAAAATATCTTTTATAATCTCAATCCTATACTGCAAACCGTGTAGCTTTTCTATTTAATGCCCAACATAGTCTATCAAAGGTATGCATTATTTAACAAATCTGCAAACTCTGTTTTAGCTTTTATAATTGTATAGTTATAGATCAAAACAACAAAACTGATCTTCATCCCACATAGTTAGATTCTCCATTCTGGCAGTGGGTTTTTCCTCTGCTTCTGCAGTTTAATGGGCCAACACAGGGCTCTGCCCACTTGTGAAAAGTCCCTTGTTCACTTTGCTTCCTAAGGAACTGTGTGGGCAGTCTACAGACTATCTTCCTTTTCTAGTTACAGAGCATATAAAAAACCTTCCAAATAGGAATTTCTGAGCCAGTCTTTTAAAATGAACTTGCTTGCTTTGGTGGCTCATTTTGGGGGATTTTCTTTGTGTGGCACAAAGGAGCTTGTGTGGCCTCTACCCCTGCCTTAGAGCCATAATGGTGGAGAAGCATTAAAAAACCAGACCTAGGAAGGAGGTCTTTACACTGCTCTGCAGCATGCTTGACAGGTAGCCTGTGTGGGTAGCTTTGGTCTCAGTCAGATGGGTAATGGAAACTGTGAGCAATGACTAGCCTAGAAAATTCAGCAAAACTTCTTGTAGAACACTTTTTCTTCCCCTCTATTCTCAAACCTGTGGAAGTAAACTCAGACAATCAAAACCCTTTCACGTATTTTAGTTGTTAGGGAAATCACTAAAGGGGAAGCAAAGTTTGGGAGCATGGTCTGTTCTGATCATTCCCAAAATCTCTGGTGATAATGGAACCATCTAGGATCTGAAAGATTTAAATGGATAAACATGACATTCAGAAAGGAGGCTTTGGAATCCATCCTCTGTAAGAACTGTGAACATTTATACCAGGATAATGCCAATAAATCTCCCTTTCTTCTTTTTGTCCAAATTCAGCACATTCCAATGAGAAGGGATGGCACTTGTTTGATGTCCCCAATGCAGCCAAGATTAATTAAGGACTAAATTTTTTAGACAGTTTAACAGCCATGTTCATCATCTACTATCGATCAATTAGAAGGGGGAAAAAAAAGCCAAACTTAATAATAGTCAGATGCCTAAGAATACCATGTAAAAAAAGCTTACAAAGCTTCTCGCTCCTTCTAAACAAGTCAAACTCTGTTAAGCTATATCTGTTGTTTTGTGCTCTATGATGGCACTTGGTTGGAAAGTTCTGTTCCCTCTTAAGACCAAATATGTAAAACACCAGCTTATTAACCATTTGACCTATTCACTGGGCATTATCAGTTCAATTAGATGTTCAAGCCTCAGAGGTGCAGTCTTTAATACACCATTATAGCCTTTGTGATTTGAGTAATTCCAAGAGTCTGATTTGTAAAGAGTTAAGAATTTTTTTCTCACATGCCCATCCTTTGGGTTTGGTTGGATCCCATTGGAATCCCTGTGTTGGAAACAGTAAACTTGGCTGACAGAGAGAAAAATTGATATTTCACGTTTTTGTCTTCTAGTGGCTAGCTGCCTTTCACACCCTAGAGAATTTAGTTTCCATCTGGTCTATCAGGTTTTCCTTATATTCATTAGAGAAATCTTAATATGAACTTAATACATCTGTTAACTATATTCAGAGTGTGTTTCAGTTTCAGAAAGATCTCTGTCGGGACTTTTTACAAGTGGGTCAGGGCAGTGCCCCATCCCAGATAAGTCTGGTCCTGTCTCTTGTGCTGTAGAAGTAGACATGAAATCCAAACCTTGCTACGAGGAAGAGAAAAATGATCATGCAAATTTTCTCTTTTAAACAGAAAGCAGCAGTGCTGGAACCTGGACTCTCAATGTGTTATGGAAGATGTGTGGTATTGATGTCCACATGGATCCTAACATTGGGAAAAGATTAAATGCTCTGGGTAATACCCTCACCACACTGACAGGAGAAGAAGATGTTGATGATATCGCTGACCTCAATTCTGTAAACATAGCTGACCTGTCAGATGAGGATGAAGTTGATTCCATGTCTCCCACTACACATGCTGTAAGAGAATCAGTCCAAATAAAGTCGTCTAAATTTACTTTGCCAAAGTAATTAGACATAACAGTGATCTTGAGAAGGTTCCTATTAGTGAGTGAATATGGGATGGGGAAAATGTAGTTCAGTCTGCCTTGAGTGTTTTGCAGACAATTTCTCTCAGATGTTGTACTGTTTATTTAGGTGTCTAACTCTAGGTACCCCCTTTGGAAGACTTTGGCTACAGTTGCTTGGTGATCCTAGCAATCAATGGAAGTTACTAACATTGCAAACTAAATAGAAGAACTCAATTTTCAATAGCAAAGACCAGTAGTCTATGTCAACTTCTGTTTTAATTTCATAATAAGTAGTTGTAATTTCATTTATGCAATTTTGCAAGACTCTTGTACCTGTTTTGGGGAAAAAACACTGTCCTAAAATACTAACATCCCTGTTTATTATTTAGAAATCAGATGGATTTTCATTATGTGGAGATGTACACAAGTTAACATTTGGGCAGCGGATTGTAAATCACCTGTTGGGTTTGAGCTCCCAAAACCATCGTTATTCTGTTCCTATAGAATATCTGTCTGGGTCAGCGGTGTGTGACTCTACTCATTCTAGCTGGTCACATATGAAAGCGGGCAGGTCTTGTTCATGGGGACATGTATGTAGTAGCTAATATTTGTCTTTTAGCAAATCATGGGACTTGGATCATTGGAAAATTTCAAATCAGCTGCTTTCTTAATTAAAAACAAATTTTTTTGCATGTGGTGTTTTGATTTAAGGTGCAAAATTCATCATACCCGTGACTTAAAATTGGTTATATGTTTAACAAGGAATTTAATGAAATATTATTTGAAATAGGAGACTGTTGATTATCGGCGACAGGGAGCATCTGGAAGTCAAGCTGGAGAGCAGAGAGGAAGAAAATTTGTGAAACGTTTAGTAGATATTAGGGAACTGAATGAACAAGCCAAAGTCATTGATGACCTCAAGTAAGTTGGCTTTTCTTGTGTTTTAAAAATGAAAACCAAAAAGCTCTCCCAATAGTTTAGAAAAAAAATATTGAAATTAGGCTTTCTTTTTTCTTACCATTGCTACTTCAGCATTGGTGGCACTACACAGTCTGCAAGAGGAAATAGTTTTTTATTGTTAATCCTTCTGGTTCTGCTAAAGGAAATCAGGTGCGCAAATAGCCATTAAAATCCCCAGGAAGCTCTCCTGAGTGTCAAGTCATCTTTCATTTCTGGTGTTGCCTCATATTGATGGCAATGTGTCAGCAGTTCTGATTTCAAGACAAACCAGAGTCCCATCATGATTTTTAGTACTTTTTACCAACTATATGACTGAGCCTTTCAGGAGTGAGATCCCATTCATTGCAGGAAGAAGAAAGCCTTCCAAATGAACTATTTTATGACCTTTCTGTCATATTTTTATTACATAAATAATTCACAGACATGGTAATGCTCCATAAAATACACACAAAGGGAAAATTAAAAATATAATCTGAAAATGCTCATGGCAAGAGTCAGCTATGAGTTTTCTACGAAAGCATTTTATTTACATTTTTGGCATTCTGAGGGCAAGGTCAATCTTAGTAAAACTGGAATCATGTGTGATAGAGAATAGAGATCCTGTTCTTGGTTGATTGTTAAATAAAAAAGAAGAATGGACACTTTACTGGTTCAGCATTAGGCAAGATTGCCAGCAGCGGTCAGTCAAAGGTCGGTGTAACCAAATTCTTTGATATACAAACATTCATAGTTAATATGTGGCAAGAAATGTTTTGTGACCATGATGATCTAAATTTATGTTTGCACCTTTCTATTCTCAGTGTATTGTAGCTTCAACAAACCCTGTTCGCTTTGACATTTATCTCAGCGAGTTTCCTTTCTAAACTGGTTTAGGTTCAAGTTCCTTGTTTCTACAGGAGATTTTCTTCTGCCTTCCAGATTCAGGGGATGTGACCAATCTGGTCTGCCACTTTGGGAGGCTTTTTCCTCTTGAAAATGTCCCTGTTCAGTCTGCCTCCTGGCATCTCTAACAAGTGGTCACCACCTGCTTTTCTTGAACTAAGAGCATAGGAAATACTTAAATTCTAATTTTGTTCTAGATTTGTTCCAGCTGGGAATCTTGGCTCTCTTTTAGAGCCTTTCTTTTCAAAGAAAGTTGCTCCTTAGCAATTATCCCTTCCCCACCTCTGTTGGCATCACAACATAATATTTGACATCTTGTATATTTTGCTACGCACCCCTTATTTTGTTTGCTGCATGAGTGACTTGGAGGCAAAAATCTTAAAATTAAGGGCTCTTACAAAGGAGTTACAGGAAGGACAAAAATTGTATAGTGACATAACAGTGTACCCTCAATAACTGTATGTGGGAAAAAAAATTGTATAGTGATAACTCCTGAAAAAAACCGATTGGGGAATGGTTTGAAAAGGCATTAGGTTTGTCACATAAGAACACATATTAAAGGTTTTGTTGGTAAAGGAAATGGTTAAAGTAGTGTTTATCTTAACTAGCCATTTATTTCATCTTGAAAACTCACTATCCTAACTTGTTCCCAGGAAACTAGGTGCAAGTGAAGGAACCATAAACCAAGAAATTCAGCGCTATCAACAACTGGAGTCAGTAGCTGTGAATGACATTCGCCGAGATGTCCGTAAAAAACTACGTAGATCCAGCATGAGGGTGAGCAGTCTTCCAAACCTCTTTCACAAGTTCTTAAGTATTTTCACTTAAGTTTTCTCTTCCACACATTATTAAAAATAAAAAGGAAGACGATAAAGAAAGGTAAAAGGACTTACATAAATGTAAATATAAAACTTAACTGGTTTAACTTTGTGCGAAAACAGATTTTTCTGTACCGCTCAAGATGGAAAATCAGAATTTTAGTGCTACCGTATATTAGGTAGACTTTTTTGTTAGCTCGTCTAGTTCTTAGGAAAAAGAACTATTTTAACATATCTATTTGAACTTTTTAAAACAGCTGCTTAATAGTTTTAAATATATCTGTGTTTGCAAAGTGTAAACAAGAATTGGCTTCCAGAGGATTGAAAGCCATAATATGCAATGCTGTAGCAATTCACCAACCGAGACTCAAGCTCAGGTCTTCAGAGGTTGTGGCCATCTTAAAACATTCCCTTGCTGGGCCAGAAGAATCCAGATATGTTTAGTGTGTTTGATTATCTGGGCAATGCTGGAGTTATCATTTGGCTGATTTATTTGATTAGATGTACATGTGCTAAAACAAATGGCTTATTTCAGAATTAAGATGCATTTTTATTAATAAAAAATATGACAGCATTAAAGGTAAAATCAGCAAACAGGAGAAAATAGCTAAACAAAAATAAAGCTTCAGCCCAAACGGTGCCTCTACCTACCCGCAGATGCCTGAGCATCTTGTGCCACTGCTGCCATAAAGCCTGGCAAAAGTGCATTTGCAGCATACCTTGAAGATCAGCATATTTGGGCTATTCTAGGTCAAGATATGAGTCCATCCCAAAGCAAGAGACCCCTCTCAGGGAGTATTGTGCAGGCAGCTTCCTCTCAAATGAGCAGGCTCTAACTCCTGTTCCTTCACTGACTGCAGTTGCAGCAATATCACACGAAGAGAGGGCACTTATTTAAGTAGACAGATCCAAGCTGCTTGGGTACTCTTCTCTCCTGACAGTAAGAAAGTACCAATGCTAGCTAATATGAAAGGTGAATGAATTGTCTGAAGACCAGTCAAATTGAAGATTTGAGCAAAGGCATGCACAAGGGTGCCTTGAGCACATGCTACAAAAATACAATTATTTGCTGAAGTTTTTTTCATAACTGTTGGCATGGTAATTTCCACATTGCCATGTTCATGTCTAATTTTCATTGTTTATTGTCCTCAACATCTTAGTTAGCTATATTTTTCTTTTGTTTAGGCGGCTTCTCTGAAAGACAAATGGGGCCTTGGTTACAAACCTAGCTATAACCGATCTAAAACTATTTCAGCATCTGGAAGACCACCTCTAAAGAGAATGGACAGGGCAAGGTAGAGTGTTTTTTGGCAAACTACTATGCATGTGGAAATATGAGATTTGTAATGAAGCTGGAATAGCCTGCAAAATCAGAAGTTACTGGAATCAGCCAAGCTGAAGAGTGAGAGGTTTTAACTGCTGCCTTGGAAACTGAACCTGGACTCTGAAAGTTAAATTGAGATCTTTTTGGGTCACACATTACCCTTCAAGATGCTACAATTTAAATATGACTAATCATTTTGAGATGATCCACAAGCAAAATACATTCCATTTCCTTCCCCCCGTAGCTGTATTTCCTCTGCAGGACTAAGAGCTAAGAAATGGTAAACTTTAAGGCAGTAAAATCATCCAATACTATCCAAATGTGCTCAAGAAGCCAATCAGGTGAGGAGAAAGATGCCACTTCTGTGTAGTCATCTTGCAGGAATTTTAAGAGTCACATTTGAAGGTCCTGCTCAGCAGGGACTTCATTGGAGGCTAAAAAGTAAAGATGATACAATTAAGCCATTTGGTTTTTAGATTCCCTTGTCATCCTCATCTTAGAAAAAAGGACTAAACTGGTAGTGGAGAGAAGGGAACTTCTTAGTTCTTAGTTCAGCAAATGATTTCCTTTCTCCTCTTTCTAAGAACTTCACAGCAGCAAGCTGCAGTTTACAATACTCAGAGCAGAATATTGTGCATCATCTTTGCTTTATGTCACTTGCTTTGTGAATAACTGTGTTCCTGTTATAGAACCAGCAGAGGGAGTACACACACATTATGTGGTTTGGATTTAAAAAAAATTAGTGGTTATATTTTAATCAGCAATAAAGTATAGTACTAGATTTTAAAAAAAGAGAACAGGAGAGGGAACTTGGCTATTAGAATTATACGGATCTTCTCCTTCAGTTATTGACATTTTTAAGTTATAACAAATTGGTTGAAAATTTTGAGCATCACTTTAATGGTAGGTTAAGCTAAAAAATCATATATACTGATAGCGGTCCCAAAATATCAGAGAACAGCTCCTCCAAATTGCAAGTGGTTTTAAACAAAATGGATCAAAGCGAGTTCCTCTATTACCAGCCTTGCCAGATTAAAGGATTTACAGGTAAAAGCTTCTTCTGAACTGGTTAGTATTACTGACAATAGAAGGAGTGCAACCTTGAACACTCTAAATCTTGCCAAGTAAAAAGCCTTTCACTTCATAAAATGGTCTTCAGAAAATTAGAAATTCTATTAGGAAGAATAACAAGATGTTGTGTTATGTAGTTTATTCTGCTGGACTGGCACATCAAAAATGCCTAGGGTTTTCTCAAAAGCTAATGAGTTCTTAAGTTGTGAGTGAGAAATCATAAATTTGCAGTGCAAACTTGTCAGGAATTGATTAGTTTGAAAAATTGCCTGTATTTGAGTTATTTTATGAATATACATAATCTGCCAGTTTTACTTCCTACCATGTGACAAGTCACACATTTTATGTTTTTAACTGTCTTTCTGCTGCTCATCCTATGCTTGAAAAGAGTAAAAAACAAAACATCCTCCTCCCTCAAGAAAAAAATAAAATAAAATAAACCAAACCCAAGTGAACTTCTGGCCAGTCATTCAAAACTAGATTTTTCCTTTTTATGTTGCATTAATGATACTGATTTCATACCATTTCATTTCTGTCAAATGTTAAGCATTGGCTTTTCCTTTATATTTTTATTGCAACAGCTTTTGTGTAATTACTGAAATTTGATGTGGATAGGTACATTCTGCATTATATTCAAAATTGTAATAGCTTATTTATTCCTTTTATATTTTGCTTATAGCTCTCGACTAGGAGACAGTGAAGAGCCCCCAGAAATCCGTGTAGATGCAGCATCTCCTGGACCCAGAGTAACCTTCAACATACAAGACCCTGTAAGACATATCCTGTAATTTAAATAGTATACCATACTACAGTAGATTATATGCTATGTAGACTGGTAGCACCATGACAGTACTTGAGTTAATATGCTTCCGAAGATTTGAATAACTTTGAATATTATTCTTGAATATTATTCAGTCTGGTGGTGTCTATCTTGACACACAAATTATTAAAAGAAGTAGCAAGAAAAATTAAAGAATTTTAACTTACTCCTTTAATTAGATGAATTTATATTTTTAACAATGTACACTGCCAGGTATCCTCAGACCAGGAGCTGGCATGTGCAAAAGTAATACACACTGTTAACATGTCTTTGCCATTTTTAACAGATGTACACAATAGTCATATGCTAATGTATATATTCAGCCTTGTTTAGCATTTTGGAAATGGCTATTAATGAAATAAACATTTCCTGAGTTTGCTGTAGTCTGACACACCTGTCCATTTGAGTGTTTGAAATGTATTGTTAAAATATTTATTTTGTTTCTGTTGCAATATTCACCCCACCTCTTCTAAATGTGTCATACTGTTAGTTTTGAATGGTTCAAGTTATGGTAATTGTTTTCATTTAATTTTTTTTCTTTTTCATTCTTAATTAAGTTGAATAAAACGGTTTTGGGGATTACACAACAATCCAGCTGTCCAGGGGAAGGGTATTTTCAGGTACTTGTAAAAAATGAAAAACATATACTTTGCCATAGCACTAATTCACCTCACTGGAAGCTGCTCTTCAGTTATTCATCTCTCTTTCAAACTCAGCTATGCAGAATGTATATCGGTTTTTTAAAAAGATTTGAGGTTTAAACATGTAAAAAGTTATAGGTGGACATGATAATTTGAGTTCTCAGGATGCTTGTATTCCCAGGTGTAGCTTAAATTTTGCAGTTTTTGTAAAACTAGTAATGACTGTCCTATTTGCATATTTACAGAGGCTGATCTCAATTGTGGAGATTACAATAAGACAAGCCATGGTCTATCCTTGTACGCAGAGCATACTGTATGGAAGGACTCATTGTGCATCTATTTATCTTAATTTTTATGTTCCAAGAGTGTAGGCATCAACACTGGTGGAAAATAATTGCAAGTTGGGAGGCCATCAAGCATCATAATTTGTTATTAGAATTCCTATATCTAGTACAGATGTGTAAGACAGCCTGTTAAAAGGGTAACCAATTTGTCAAAATAAGTATAGATTACTAGCCTATTTTAAAAGAAAATCTTAATTTTAAAAGGACATTCTAGACATATCAAATGGAAGATAAGCACTAAACGTACCTTTTAGAAGACAGTTATCTCATTTGCTCCCCTTCCACTTTGCCTCTGTTCTCATTTTACAAGTGTTCTGAGTTAGAAAGCCTTTTCAGGTCATGTTAGAATAGTGAGATCCAAGCTCATTTCTGAGAACAAAACATAAGGCAGAATTGTGCTTTTATATATACATTTAACACAGGATGTATTAAAAAGTTCCAATCACTTGTAATATCTGTTTCCAGAAGTTTTCCACAGCTTAAGAAAAGATTGTCAAATATTAAGTACTTTTAAATCAGGTGTTGGATTTGTTAAAGGTCATAATGAAAGTATGGAGCAAATTATCAAAAAATCTTCAATGTTACTCCCATTCAAATGTGCAAACAACCGCCACACAGTTTTATGCCACTAGCGCTCTGTTGGCCAATGTGTTAAGTCTGCAAAATACAGGTGTTAGTGCTTGAAACTGTGTGAGGGGATAGTTACTGTTCCAAAGTGCACCAAAACAATCAGAGCCACTTTGGGAAATTTAGCCCTCAATTTTCTTCCCATCAAGTCAGTTTTATCCAACATTTTAAAAAGAAGAGCATAATGTATAAAAGAATACTGTACATTCTGTACTAGTACTTTGCATGCTCTGTCATTCACTAACAGATTCCTTGGCATTTCTGTCATTTACAGGTGGCCATGATGATTCATTCTGCTCTGTCCTTTACTTTTTAAATTTGTTTTAATTCAGTTGTTCATTCCTCTAGTGATGGCCTCTCGTAATAAGGGTTTCAATCAGAGCTTGATACTGTTTAATTATCTAGCTAACAAATTCAACTCAGTCATGAAGGCAATGGTAAATTCATGGCATTGTTTTCCCTCTGAACCTATTCATTTTTTTGTTGCGTTACATGATTCATTACATACATTCCTAAATCTGACACTTCTGTCTGTTCAAAATGAGGAACCTGAATGTTGAGAGTATTTTTAAAGCACTCTTGCATTTTCTCCGAGATACTTAACTTTTGCATAATAAAAACCGTAATTGTGAATTTTAATTTTTTTTGTCTTTTCACAATCAGTTTCCAGAGGAGACAGAACTGGACCTTTTATCAGTAGCTATTGATGGTCCATCCCATTATTCATCCACTAGTGAAGGATCATGCTCAGTATTCAATTCACCCAAGACTCCAGTAGTCTTCTCACCAAACATTCCCTTCCAGCCTGAAGAGGGACGGCGGGATGACAGTTTATCTTCAACCAGTGAGGACTCTGAGAAGGAAGAAGACCATGAGAGAGAGAAGGCTTATTTTTACAGGAAGCCACAGTAAGCAATTGATTTTAAAAATATTTTCTTTAAAGCCCATTTTCTCATGGCTTTAAAGTTCATGTCTTAGGTCTAGAATAACCTTTTATTGACCCATGACCTAGGCCTGGTCTATACTAGAGAGTTTTGTTGAAATACCTTCTTTTGTCAACAAAACAACCCCCTCACTCCCCCGACAAAAGGTGTAGGGCTTTGTCGACAGAGGCAGGGCAGAGTTTAGAAACTGTGTCCCCTTGGACCAGGGGTGGGCAATAATATTTAGAGAGGGGCCAGTGATGGTGGGGGAGAGCCAGCCTGGGATGGAGGTGGTGGGGGGAAGAGAGGGAGGGACCACAGCCGGCCCAGGGGTGAAGGAAAGCCAGCGGGGGGCTGGGCAGCGCCAGCCCCGGCGCACTGCAGTCCCGGTCCTGGCCCCGGAGCAGTGCAGTGCTAACTGGGGAAGCAGCAGCACTGGCCGGCCCGGGAGTGGAGCAGTGCCGCACTGGCCTGCAGGGCAGAAGGGGCAGCTCCATGCCAGCCCAGGGGGGATGGAACAGCACAGCACTGGCCCCAAAGCTATGAAGTGCCGGCCAGGTGAGGGCGAAAGAGGGCAGCGGGAGCAGCCCAGGGGCAGCGGGCCAGGTTCGGCCCGTGGAGGGGCCTTAGACCGATGGAGGGGCTGTAATTCTTGTCTAGTAGAGCAATGAAATTGACAAAGGACAGGGAAGGCTGGAGCTTGGCTCCGCAAGCCACTGTGCTCCGGCTGTGGGTCCAGAGCAGCTGCTCCCTGGCTGTGAGCTCAAGAACCAAGGCTCCCAGCCAAGGCAAGCCGCAGGTGGTTGCCACCTCAGGATCCTGGTAAGCCTTAGGCAGCTGCACGTGGTGGCAGCCACCTGGGGCTTGCTGGCCTCCCACACCTGAGCTCGCAGTCGAGTGGCTGCAGCCCCACTGGTCACTGGGGCTTGGGCGGCTGTCTCTGAACTCCCAGCTGCGAGCTGGGATTGAGCAAGCTGCAGCCGACTGCCGCCTGGGATCAATAGTGGTTGCAGGGGCAGCTTGGGAGCCTGTGGGCTCCCTGCAGGGAGCTGAAAGATCTCCGCTCCCTCCACACTACCTCTTCAGTTGGTGGAAGTGGTCCAGGTGAGGGCGCACTCCACCAACTCAGGGGTAGCAGTGAGGTCGAATTTCAGCCACCACTGATACCCAATCTTATGTCAACAAATTTCTGTACTTTAGACATACCCTGAATCTTGCCTGTCCTGGGCATCAGCAGGTGTAATTCTAGGGTAGGGAGGGAGAGGGAATATTTGTCTGACAAAACAAACAAGGAGTCTGGTGGCACTTTTAAAGACTAACAAATGTATTTATCGCATGAGCTTTTGTGGGAGAAAATCCCACTTCGTCAGATGCTTGAGGAACAAGTTGCTTTTTTATTTTCTTTCTTTAATAGCAGCTACTGGAAGCCTATCAGGCTCTCAGAATACATCTCAGTAAGATAGTTATTGCATGAGGGCACTTATTGAGAAGGTCAAAGATGCTTGATAAATTATTTATCATATAATTCTTCAAATGGTAGGCTAAGCATCTGTGCGCGGGCGGAGGGTTGTATCTATACAAACACAGCATTATAAAATGAATGTTGAGAGATGGTAGTATTAAAATATAATATACATAACCTAGTGTGTTGTTTAATTATATCCCTCTCCGTGTCCCTCGTTTGTTGCTTGTTGTCTTAAATTAGCTGTCTCAGGCAGGAATCTGTGTTTACCCTTGTAGAGCACACAGCACAACAAAGAAGAAGTAATTATTTAATAATATCTTAGTGGAAGATGGACCACTGTAGCAGTGTGCATCTCTTGAAAATTTACTGTATGATGACTTTTATAGAAAAGGTCTTAAAATGTTAAATGTATTGGGTGACTGACTTGTCAGCAAATATATTAGTAGATGACCTTGCAAGGAATCTTGTCACAGTGCTAAGACCTAATAAGCAATTGCTTGTTCTGCAGGAATACCCCTCGTAGGAAAGCTACAGGCTTTGCTGCAGTCCACCAACTTTTTACTGACCGCTGGCCGGCAACTCCTGCCAACAGAAATGTGACTGGCACAACCACTGAGAGAAATATTGACTTTGAACTTGATATCCGAGTTGAAATTGATTGTGGAAAATGTGTGCTGCATCCAACAACGCTTCAGCAAGAGCATGATGAAATAAGCTTAAGAAGGTAAAAAAAACCTGTTGAAAAGCTGAAATGTTTTAAAATCATATTAGAAAGCAGCCAGTCTTTCTGTATTTGACATTTATTCACAGTCATAAGTAAAACAAATTAGTGATTCCCATCAGCTGGGATACTGCAATACACCATACAATATTCAATTGTAACGGTGCATTAACCCATTTGAGAAGCATAGAAACTCTGATAATTCCTCCCTGTTGGTGGTCAGTAATTTGTATCATAAGCACACGTTGCCACAGCATCCAATAAATGTCATTGCGATTGGATAATTTTTATTTTTGGGGATTGGGGGTGGGGCTGGGGGGGGGAGCAGGAGCGTGAAAGTTGGCTTACATAAAACATTGAGTCTAGTTAGCCAGGTATGAAAAAATGAGTGTACAACTATTTCCTCCTTACCTATTTTTTTAATAAATGGATAGTTTAAGATTTTAAAACACCTGGGTTCCCTTTTTTAATCTCCAAAGAAATGCTTGAATGTACTATCTCAAAAATATTGACTGGATGTATATTAGGCTAATTGCTGTATGTTCTCTTGATATTCAGGAATTCCAGCATTCTTTCATTGCAAAACCATATCACTATCCTTGAGATAATGTTCACTGTCCAATTAAACCTAGTAATTAAAATTAAAATTAATTAATAATTATTAATTAATATTAATTAAAGTGAAATTCTGACTTTACTGAAAGCAGCTGGAGTTTTACATTGATTTCAGAGGGCCACTATTTTAAGTCCTTCTCTCCTTTCTATAGATGTGCATTGGCAGTCAGGGGCTTCTATTTTTGTTATTCGTTATAAAGTGAATATACCTTTTCTATTAATTTCTTTCTTCAAACTTTAACACGTTAATGATAACCTAACTTTAGTTTAAAAAAAAACAAAACCCTGCCCTCTTTGTTTAGATTTGTAAAGTCATTCTTCCCTTTCCCATATTTCAAATCATGCAGGGGTTGTCTGCAGTAACAGTTCTTTCTTCTTTCCTTCTCTAATCTCTAAAGAGAGGAATCTGCAGCTGACTATTGGGCTGTGGCTGTTACATGTTAGGCAACCCATTGATATTTTCCATGTAGTGATATCGCATGTTTGAGCAACCTCCCAACATTCAGCAGTGGGGGCGTTTCGTAAGAAGTGTATATAAGGAAATGTGATCATATAGTTGAATTTCTAAAGGCCTTTTTTAAAATGGATTTGGGACAGAGTAAAAATATTTTTGTTTCTATAATGAGAGCTATACTTTTGTTTTGGTTTTTATATTGCTTTATTATTTTGCTGTGACACCTGTGTAAATGGAATTTGGTACACAAGGGGAGTAGATAAGGAATTGATGTAAGTGCAGATGCTAGAGGAGAGCAGAAACAGTGAAAAATCCACAAATGTTACCTGCACTCTGAATTGTTCACAAATAAGAATTCATCATCTAGTATAGATAGACTTGAGAATGCAGGCAAGGGACACTTCTCTACTTTTTGTCACTTTACAAAAGTTTGTTTTAACTTTAACAGATGCAAATAACACTAGTAATATACTTTGGCAAAACCTGAGGGGGAAGAGGAAAGGGCAAAAAGGGAATAAAGGGGTCAGGGGAATAGATGTCTGATGGATAAGGAATAAGTAAAATCAGTGGAAATGCTTTTAAGATGCATCTTGAAATTATAATGTAGTTTTAAAAATAATGTACCATAAATTTTGTATATTGAAAAGCATACTTATTATGGAGTATTAGGTCTGTACTAAGACATGTTGTGTGTTATTTATCTGTAGGAGTTATGATCGCAGTTCCAGAAGTTTAGATCAAGAATCTCCTTCAAAAAAGAAGAAATTTCAAACTAACTATGCATCTACTACTCATTTACTTGCTGGCAAGAAAGTGCCATCATCTCTGCAGACGAAGCCTAGTGACCTGGAAACTACAGTATTTTACATTCCTGGTGTAGATGTAAAGGTAAAAATGATAGGGCTAGAAAACATTACCGTATATGCTCGCCTATTAGCTGATCCACGTATAAGCCGACTTTCGTTTTTAAACCCAAAAATCCAGAAAAAATGCACCACCCATGCATAAACTAAAGGTCAAAATTTGATTACAGAAGGCCCCTTCAGGGCCAATCCCCTTTTCCCCGCTGCTTTCGCCTCCTCCCCCCCTTTTCCTACTCCTTAGCCCCCCCATGGCTCCTTCCCCACTCCTCTGGTCCCCCCTTACCTTGCTGGAGGCCCAGAGGTGCAGCAGTGGCCAGACCGGGAGCTGCTTTGTGGCCAGCTGGCCGCTCCCGCTCTGAGCACGCTCTGTCTGAGACAGAGTGTGCTCAGGGCAGGAGATCTGAAACTCCCCAGCCTGGCCGCAGTGGGACAGGGTGGAACAAGCGTTCCCCCCCGAGTCTTCTGCGGCAGGAGTTTGCGGGCTGGATCGGGCCTACCCGGGGGCAGGCCGGATCCAGCCCTTGGATCAGATCCGGCCCAACGGCAGGCCCAATCTGGTCCGCGGGCCAGATCCGGCCCTCAGGCAGGTCCGCGAGCTCCTGCCGCAGAAGACTTGGGCGGAACACCCTGAGGGTGCTCTGTCTCAGACAGAGCATGCTCAGGGTGGAAGCGACCGGCTGGCCATGGAGCGGCTCCTGGTCTAGCCACGGCTGCACCTCCAGGCCTCCAGCAAGGTAAGGGGGGCCAGAGGAGTCGGGAAGGAGCCACGGAGGGGCTGAGGAGCAGGGAAAGGTCGCAGGGGAGCAGGGAAAGGTGCCTGTGATCCACGGATAAGCCGAACCTAGCTTTTCAGATAGATTTTGGAATATAAAATTCTCGGTTTATATGCAAGTATATATGGTATTTTTCTTCTCCAACTAGAACTGACTAGAAACAAGTACATGGCTTCCTTTAGATCATCTTTTCTCATTTTGGAATGCAGTTTACATGGTGCATATATCAAATGTTATACCTGCTATTTCTTACATGGTAAAAAACCCAAGAGTATATATGTTATACTTACCATGCACTACTTTTGATAACATGTTAATATTTTGGTGTTGTGTATGATACATGTGTATACAGAGGAGGAACGATATACAAATGGAACAATACAAATACAGTGTATGGCTGACACATTCCAGATTCTTAAAAGCATATAATAAGTATTGTGATAAGTGTTACTTAAGCACAAGATTAGGAGCCAGGAATTTGAGAGTTCTAATACAAATTCTGTCATCAAATCACTACGTGTCCATAATACAACACTCGACTCTGAGCCAGTGTTGCCACTTATTGAATGAGGAAACTAATATTTCAACTATCTGAGCTAACATTCAGTTCATTTTACAAATAAAAATAAAAAACAATTACCTACAAGTGGTAAAATGTATTTGTTGTATATAGTGAGTCTAGAATAAGATCTTATAGTAGCGTAGTGAGGATTAGTTAGTTATATTTTGTAAAGATTTAGAAGATGTAAATGTAATTTCTGTTCTTAATACATATATATGGTAGGCACTGTAATGGTTCCAAAAGAGCTGTTATGATATACAGTATGCTGTGAATACATACTTACAGTATCTGGTAAATCGCTCCAATTTCAAATGGGGTCTCTAAGCATACTGTAGAACAAATAATAATTTATCTAATATGATGTGTTGGAAGGAGATACAAATCCATAATATAGCAACATTTCCTTCCTTCCACTTTAAAAAAAATGATTTGTAACATAGGAAAAATGTTTAGCTTTAATCCAGGATACGATCCTATATATCAAATAATATATGTGGCATTATATGGATTTTAAAAAGCCAGTTAGTCACATCTTTTAAAAAAAAAAAAAAAAAGTTGCTTAAGTTAAAGTCAGGCAGTTGACTCATTTCCTTCTACTCTCTGATTGGTGGTTTAGATTTCTGAATTGGGAGGTCTTCTCAGTTTCGGTAGTGCACTAGCCAATTTAATATTCAACAAATACAGGGTGGTAAAATGTGTCCCACAGGATGCGTGCAGTCTTCTTATTGTGGCTTGTTATCATACACAGTGCAGCAGCAGTTATGTTCACCTCCTGTGAAGCCCCATCTTAATGGCAGCTCTTAAGCAACAAAGCTGCCAACTATGCAATCCCCTCTTTGTTTCTGATGCCTTGGAATAGAGAATATAGCAAGTGATTCTGAAACTGTGGGGTCATGACCCTAAATGGGGTCATGCTATCAGCAGTTATCCCTAGTATGTGGAGCAACCATTTTGTGCCACACAGCATAACCTTGCCCATATGGTGCATGTGAGATCACACTCTGGAAGAGCAAAAATAGCTGTTGGGGATCCCAGCAGGAAATACTTTATTAAAATGGGGTTGTGATGACAGGAGGTTTGGGAATCCCTGGTATAGCAGGAGGTGATCCCGGTACAAAGGGCAAATACCATGCATGTCTCTGAGTGAGTGATATACCTACAACAAAAATGAAAAAATTCACTTTTGCAAATGAGTGTCATTTTATGCAGCTGCTGTGCTCTTCCTTTTCTGCAAGTGATTGTCTTTCATAAAGGTAATTATTTATGACATCATCTGCTGTAGATCTTTAAGAAGTGGAGAGTGTCTCATGGTGACCTTACTCCCCTTCCAGAACCACAGGAGATCTTAAGAGATACTGGATGGCGCTTAGTTCCCTACTGTAGCCTTTAGGTGTCTTTAGCGCTAAACAAGCATCATCTGCAGTTTCTGCTCTGCTTCCTGGTGCCATCTAGTAAGAGTAGATTCTCCTTACCAATATCTGTAGGATATGTGTGCATCGAAACTGCAACCTTTGAGTTATTTTCATAGAATCATAGAAACTGGAAGGGACCATGAGAGGTCATCACGTCCAGTCCCCTTTATTCATGGCAGGACCAAGTACCATCTAAACCATCCCTGACAGGTGCTTGTCTAACCTGCTCTTAAAAACTTCCAATGAAGGAGATTCCACAACCTACCTAGGCAACTTATTCCAGTGGTTAATCACCCTGACCATTAAGAATTTTTTCCTAATGTCCAACCTAAACCTTCCTTGCTGTAATTTAAGCCCATTGCTTCTTGTCTTCTCATCGGTAGTTAAGGACAACAATTTTTCTCCCTCCTCTTTATGTGACAACCTTCTGGGTACTTGAAAACTGTTATCATGTCTCCACTCAGTCTCCTCTTTTCTGGACTAAACAAACCCAGCTCTTTCAATCTTCCCTCATAAGTCAAGTGTTCCAGACCTTTAATCATTCATAATGCTTTTCTCTGGACTTTCTCCAATTTATCCACATCTTTCCTGAAACGAGGCACCCAGAACTAGACACAATACTCCAGTTATGACCTAATTGGGGCGGAGTAGAGCAGAAAAATGACTTCTCTTGTGTTACTTACAATACTCCTGTTAATACATCCCAGAATAGTGTTTGCATTTTTTGCAACAGTGTTACACTGTTGACTCATATCTAGCTTATGGCTGTTCGCCATAACTATTAGGGGTTCGTATTCTATGTGCTAAAAATAAAATGGCCCCCTGTTCAGTATATATGTGATTTGATTTTCTTTGGTGGGTAAGGGTTCTTAATTTATTTTTGCTTACAAAAGATTGACTCTTTGTAGATAAAGATTATTGATTCCAATGTTATATATCGTGTACATTTTTTTAAGATAATGTAATTTAAAAAAAAAAAAGATGCAAAGAACATCTGGAGAAAACTGAACTGTGCAGAGATTCTCTGAGAGTGCTACTCCTGTGAAGTAAGTAGATATTTTTTTTCCATTTCAGTTACACTACAACTCTAAGACTTTGAAGACGGAATCACCAAATACTTCCCGGGGATCCTCTTTGCCAAGAACCCTTTCCAAAGAGTCTAAGCTGTATGGTATGAAAGATACTGCCACATCTCCTTTATCTAGTACTGCCCTCAGCAAGACTAATTCCTTACTTCTGCCCCAACCCGCACCCATCCCATCAGGTACTCGTAGAGAATACCCTTTTAAACTGTAACTTTGATATCTTTTTCCCTCCATATCATATGATCTACTAGCTCTAGATCTGTTCATTAGTTGAACCACGGTATAGTCATAACTATCTATTGGCTGCAAAGAAACCGGACTACAGAAGCACATGTGCAATACCGAAATTCTAACTGGTGGTAAAGCCACCTTCTCAGAAATCCTGTTAAATGGTTCTCAGCATGTATCACAGACACCATAACAGCACAGTTATGGTCAAATACCACCTACTACTCTTTCTTGAACAGATAATGTACAATGCAAGAAAGGAAGCTTAGTTTTTAAAAAATAATTATGTTAATTGTACAACTTGCTATTGTTGTTCTCTGCAGTATGCAGAACTCAATAGAAAATCATATGCTACCCAATTTACTCACCAGTTCATCCATGTTACATGCTTCCAAGAATACTCTTCATTACTGTGCAGTTTATTGGAAGTAATATTTTGAAGTGTGGTAATTTCTGAAATTAAATTATTCATCATGATACTAGGTAGCTGTTTAGAGTCATTAGATTAGTCAAAATACCAGGCACTATTGTCTTCCACTACCGCAGTCCCTGGAAAACTACTGTGGCTTAGAATTACCTGAAGTTTGGATTTTTAGTGGCATCAGATTTTCAAGAGTAACAAGTTGCATTATCTGTTTTCAGTCAGAGGTCCATGACTTTCTCTGGAAGGCTGTAATGTCAGATCTAGAGGTACCTAGATTTCTCACCCATCTTCTATAGTATCGTTATCTCATTCTCTCTTTCTCAGCATTTAGATATTTAAAAGAAAAAAAAAAGAAAAAAAGAAAAAACAAACAAACAAAAAAACCCAACTAACCTTTGGAAAACGAAACGCTGAAAAAAAGTTTCTATAAATAGGCTCAAAGTCCGAGAGAGAGTAGTGAATTTGAGCACTTTCCTCATTCTCCCTCGGTTTTAACCACTCTCGTATTTTTTCTTTGTGGATCTGATTTCATGACATTTAGTTTTATTGCTTCTCTGTTTGTCTTATGTTGTGTCTTTCCTTGTAAGCTTGTTCATAACTTTTTTTTCCATGTTTTACTTTTCAGTACTTACCCAAGTCTCCCCCAGAGTTTCTTTTTATCTCTTCACTACGTAGATTTCTTCTAAAACTCTCCTCTATTTATTCCCTTATTATATGATGAGAGAGAGGCCACTCCAAATGGTCAGTAGTACCAGTCAGAGTAGCATAGCATTAAAATTCTTTACAAGTGATTTAGGAACTGGCTGAAAGATAAAGGACGAGTGTAAAATTTTATTTGTCAGTCAACATTTGTATCTTGCATAGAGGAATTATATCTAGCCATAATACTGTTTTGTACTTATGTTCAAATGATTCATTGCTATATATGATGGTGAATCCCAGTTCAGTGACATTGCTCTTTCAGCTTTGCTAGTTCTAATTGCCTATATTTCACATGGAAAATAATTAAGCTGGTACTAATAGCTTTTTATGAACATTTATCTTGCTTACAATTTACTGAGATGAGATTATTTTCTTATTTTGGGGTTTACAGATTTATATGTCCAGGTCTTCCATGAATTGAGAAGAGAATTCTTACTTTTATATATCCCAGGTGTCTCCAGGCTTGAAATCAAAGAATTAAAATACACTCATTAATAGGATTTCCGGTTTTAGAATCCTCATTTTATTATTTGTATAATATTGTATAAGACCTTGCCATTTGCTCTTAGGGCTTTTGACATTTTTCTCAGTTGAAATCAGTATATTTTTCCAAACTGATGCAAAATTAAGTCTGGAGAGCAATTTTGTTTTCACCCTTTCCAATGTAAATGCCAGTAGCCTTCCAGTCAGTTATGGCTGCTGTATCTTGTCTTCTGAAGAAAAGATTGTGGCTGACTTTAAACTAACAGAGTTCTGTGGCACTTTTAAAGACTAACAGATTTATTTATCTCATGAGCTAGTGGGATTTTCTCCCATGAAAACTCATGAGATAAATAAATCTGTTAGACTTTAAAAGTGCCACAGGACTCTGTTTATTTTTCTGCAATAGACTAACATGGCTACCCCTTTGGAACTGGCTGACTTTAGTGACTGTTTTGAAAATGCAGAGTTGGAGAAACTGAAGGACTTGATCTAGAGCCAATATATTAGAATATTACTACTAACTGAACTGAGTTCTTTATGTCTGATTTTAACACATCTTTATTAACAAAACTATGAATTACTGGTTTCTATAACTGATCTGGGAAGTGGCTGTTCCACATGAGAAGGATACCATATGCGAACTATTTTCTCTAATTGTAATGAAACGTCTCTGTACATTTTAATTGTATTTAGAGAAATCATATTCTTCTAGACAAGTTTACATTTTATAAATGTTTCAGCCAAAGGGAAAGGAAGTGGTGGAGTAAAAACTGCTAAATTGTATGCATGGGTTGCACTGCAGTCATTGCCTGAGGAAATGGTCATTAGCCCCTGCCTACTGGACTTCCTAGAGAAGGCTCTGGAAACTATTCCTATTACACCAATAGAGAGGAACTACACAGGTATCATGTGACCACTTCTTTTTCAGATATGCTAGTGCATAAATTTATTGATTTCTTAAATTCCAGTTGCTTCAAACTACTGTTTAACAAGTTCTTTGAACTTTTTAAAAGCTCTCAGTTCACAAGATGAAGACATGGGACAGTTTGATTTACAAGACCCCTTGGAAGAGTCCACAGCCTCACTAGTGTCATCATCAACATCAGCATACTCATCCTTCCCAGTAGACGTGGTGGTTTATGTACGAGTTCAGGTGAGGTTGCAGTATAACATACTGCATACTACGTAACGCTATTAGTATTTTTTTAATGTACATGCATTTAAAGCTTGCCTCTAACTTTACTGTTTAAAATTAGATTCTTTAGAGACAGTTACAATAGATCTCCATTCTAAAGTACGTGTTCCTAGCATGACACATGGGAATTTTTTTAACTAGAGTTTTTGAGTTCATGAGGCTCCACAGAGGTGAATCATTTTAAGAAACCACACTGGTCTTTGATCGTCATGACTTTTCTTGCCGTTGATAATGGAGTTCCCTTTGTTGCTGTGCTGCTGCTAAGTTCTGGACATCCTTGTATTCTCTGGAGCACAATTCTCATTTTATTACTCCTTATATAGCTTGTATAGCTTTTACAGCTATCATTCTTTTAAAAATAAATACATAAAATACATATGGATTTTTTTTTTAAATCAGGATGTATTTCATATATGGGAATCATGAAGTATGCGGCCTTTCAACTCAGTTTATCTAATCAAACCCTTTTATTAGAAATTCACGTAATCTTGTATTTTTCTTTGGTACATTATATTTGTCCCACTACCTAAATAATCTTTTTTTCACATGGTATCTTTGAGTGAATTTGTCTATTGAGCAATATAAATATAAGACATCTGTTTGAGTCTCAAAATACAATGGGTCGAGTTGCAGGATTTTTGCCCAGAAATTTCTGTTGGCTGTTGGTTTCTGAGCACATTAGTCGCTTTCTTTGACCTCACGTATTTCTCCCTGGAAATTGAACAGGAAGCTGATCCAGAAAGCTTTGAGAAGCAAAGATTCTAAAATAATCCAAAGAGTGTTTTAATTGGGTATAGAGATTATCAATGTCAGCTGCTTCAGGGTAGTTTGGTATCAAAGCTGAGCTTCCACACATTCCAAAAATGAAGTGGCTTCAAAGCTGTGGATATATTGGGGCCCACAGATTGGGTCTCAGAGAGTGGTTCACTATTACATTCAGGCTTCTTCAATTTCAACCCTCTCTAACCATTGCCTCGACTTCCTGAAAAACACATCTTAAGGTACAGGAAATCTCAGAAATGAACATACATTCTAAAGATTATAAATCATGGAGATCTTATTAATTTCAAAGCTGGATTGAAAAAGCTATAGTATATTTAGGCTAAAGGAAAGTTGCATGCCATTATTCTTTAGATTCAGGCTCAGAAAGATTTTCAAGGATTCTGCATTTGTTCTTAAAATGGTTTCTTTTCTTTCTTTCGGCTTAGCCTTCACAGATCAAGTTCAGCTGCTTACCAGTATCGAGAGTAGAATGCATGCTGAAGCTGCCCTCTCTAGACCTAGTATTCTCTTCAAATCGAGGGGAACTAGAAACTTTAGGCACAACTTGCCCCACAGAAAACTTGTCAGTTGGTGGTAATACTTCACAAAGTGGATCAAAGAACTCAGTTAATAAAACTGGGATGCCAGGTAATATAAATGAACAGTTTTATTTGAATTAGTTTACCTACTGCATTCACCTAACAGCCTATGTAAATTAAGCTCTGTTTTTGTGTGTGGTGTACAGGTGAAGGGGGAATAAATTAGATGAAATGATAAACAGCTACATAATGTAAGGTTAGAATTTCGTTAAGTTCTAGGAATGCCAAAAGCTCCTTGTTACGAGAATAATAAACTGTATTTTTACTAATTTCTTATACAGTTGAGATTTTAACAGAATGACTCTTCGCTGCCGATCAGTTCCAACAGCTTTTTTTTTTATGTTGTTGTTGGTCTTCAGGAATGTTCACAAACCATGTAATAGTAGAAGTTTCGTTTTTCAAAGCAATACTTTTTGGTAATCTCTAGTATACTACCACTGCACTGGTATGTTACATCTGCAAAAACACTTTTGGAACTGTACAATTATGTTTTAATTTCCTGATCGCCAATAAACTTGCCACATGACTTAGTAACTATGGTGGTGAATGCTATAAGAAAAAGTTTAAAGGGACAGGCTACTTGCTTTTCTGTTAAACACTGAGGAGCTGCTCAAATATCAGTATTTATACATGTATGCATACATTATATGGAGTTTTATTTATTAAGTTCCACATCTGGTGGTCTGTTATTTCTTCAGCTTCATTCTTTCACTTTTAGCATGAGTTTCAGAATGCAGTTTAAATTGACTTTGCTAGCACTTGTCCTCCTTCATCCCAGCATGTGTACATATACCTCTCAACTGTAGTTGCCACTTCATGCACCTGATGAAGTGGGTTGGAGCCCACGAAAGTTTATGCCCAAAGAAATTTGTTAGTCTTTAAGGTGCCACAGGACTCTCATTGTTTTAGTTTAAATCTTTAGTTAGTTAAATATTCCACTTCTTTATTCAGAATCATTTACTCGAGCAGGCACAGTCCACCTTCCATTAAAATCAGTGGAAATATTCCTTCAGCTTATTCTACATTTTCAGCTTTTGATGGTGTATGCAAAGTTTAAAATACAGTATCCGCTAACTATGGGTGGTATGTTTATGAAAGCATATGAGAAGGCATTCAAATCAGTTTTCTAAGTTTTATTTTAAAAACTCAAATGGGTAAAGTATTTTAGGAGCAATTTTTTTGCCTTTCTAAAAGTAAGTTCAATTGTCTGTTTCAAACTTTTGACGTGAATGGCACTGCTAGTTAGACAACAGAGTCCTGTGGCACTTTTAAAGACTAACAGATTTATAAATCTGTTAGTCTTTAAAAGTGCCACAGGACTCTGTTGTCTTTCTACAATAGACTAACACGGCTCCCCCTTTGGAATTTGACTGTTAGTTAGGTTATTTAAACCGTAAGAATGGCCATGCTGGGTCAGACCAATGGTCCATCTAGCCCAGTATCCTGTTTTCTGATAATGGCTGGTGCCGGATGCTTCCATGGGAATGAACAGAACAGGGCAATTTATCGAGTGGTCCAGTCTCAGCTTCTGGCAGTCAGAGTTTAGGGATACCCAAGCATAGGGTTGCATTCCCAAATCGTTATTTCTCTGTGGTTATTTTTAAAATGCAGCTGACATATCAGCTGCCTTTTAATGACATAGTAAGTATATGTAAACTACTTCATGGTTGAAAATCTTGTGTACTATAACTACTCTAAAACTTGTCTTTTTGGATTTTCTTCAGGTTCATCATCTGGACTAGGCAGCCCTCTTGGCCGAACGCGACATAGCAGTAGCCAGTCAGATTTAACTAGCTCTAGCAGCAACTCCTCAGGCCTGAGCTTCACAGCCTGCATGTCTGATTTCTCCCTTTATGTATTTCATCCATATGGAGCCGGAAAACAAAAATCTGCTGTTTCTGGTCTAACTCCTGGATCAGGAGCACTAGGTACAGAGTGGAATTTTTTTTAAATGTAATTAACAATTGCAAAAATTAAAAGATTGCATAAACAATTAAGATGTGAGAAACAGTTGCACAAGACTAAGCTTAAACTGAAGAATCACTCTAGGGATTTGCATACTTTCATCTTTACTGTCTCTTCCAGGATCTTAAAGGACCTTATTTTCAGCACTCTGACACGTGTGTGAAAGTATATGTATACCTGCACTTCGCAGATCCAAAATGATGTTTGTTTATGCTTCAGAACCTGCAGTTGCAAAATCCATTTGTCTTAATAGGAAAAAGAGGCCCACTTGCACTTATAATCTTGGTGTAAATTCCAACACTAAGACAAACATGTTAATATGTTTTAAGTGAGCAGGCAGGTATTTGCACTTGTTGGTATGTTGACTGTTAATTACATGGTAGCAACTCAAAGCCACAGTCAGCATTGGGTTCTGTTTTGCTAGAGTCTATATAGGCATAGGGCTTCACTCTGAAAACGCTTTAGAACAAGAACAACTTTACAGACATGAATGTTCTTGTTGGATTTAGTGGTACTGTTAAAATACTAAGTGAGTGTGTGCAAGATCAGGGTACGGGGAGCAGAATAGTCTCTGCCCTGAAGAGCAGTGACAAAATGCTATCAAACAGAACCAGAGAAATAGTTTATTTTCAAAAAAAAAAAAAAAAGCAGTTTGGGATGACCCAAAACTTATTTGCAACTTTGACATGAATTTGCTGAGTAGCTTTGGCCAGTTTTTTGGGAGGAGCAGAAAGTGGAAGACTTAGGCCATGTACACACGATCACTTTATTGCGCGATAAAGCTCCTTACCGCACAGTAAAGCTTGGAGCGTACACACGAGTGTTTTCCCTGTTGTGCAGCAACACCCTCTTGCCCGAGAACAGTTAAATCGCTCAAGTCGAGAGTGGTTAGGCTTACCGTGGAACAGCTCGTGTGCATGGATTTTCCGTATTAGACAGCCTCCGGAAATGTCCCAGAGTGCCAATCCAGGCCGTTCTGGGACATTGGAGCTGTCAAATATGTCAATTTCACTGCTCTAGCAGAGCAGTGAAATTGACTATTATTGGAGCTGCCACCCAAGCCCTGGGGCTGAGCTAGGGGGCTGACCCGAACCGGCTGCCCTCGCCGATTCCGGCCAGCCCCCTAGTCCAGCTTCAGGGGTTCGGGTGGCAGCAGGGGCTGTGGCGTCGCAGCCCATGCCGCCACCCGAACCCCTGCAGCTGCACTAGGGGGCTGGCCGGAACCGGCGAGAGCAGCCGTTTTGGGTCAGCCCCCGGGCTTCGGGAGGCAGCGGGGGCTGCAGCCAGCCCCCTAGCCCAGTGTACCACTGGGGCAGCCCACTGCCAGCCAAAAGGCTGGCTGTGGGCAGTGCATGGTGGGACAGGTGCCCACCATGCACTGCTCCTTGTATCTCAAAGGAGCGTTCACATGGGTGAATGCTCCTTTGCGATACAAGGAGCGGGTATGCACACACACAAGCGCTATATTTATAGCGCTTTCCTTGTCCCGCAATAGCTTATTGCGGGACAAGTTTGTCGTGTGTACATAGCCTTAGATGCCATTCGCTAACCAACGCAAGAGAGGAGGTAATGATCTTACAATTTTTAAGCCAGTGTTAAGGGCATTCACCTCAGATAAAGGAAACTCTGGGCTTGTCTACACACTGGGGTTGTGCTCTATAAAAGGGTGTGATTTCTAAAGCAGGCTGACATATTTCATATTAATTGGCCATGTAGACCCTGCTGGTGCTTTTAATGTAGTGCTTTTTGAAAATTCACTACGTTGCACACTAAAGGTTCCCTAGGATGCTGTACCAGCAGGGTCTCCATGGACTAATTGGTATGTAAAATGTTAATGCGCTATACCGCACCATGTAGTCAAGCCCTCCGATTCAATTCCCCCTTTTCCCATGGAGGAGGTATTTGCAGAGTATGCCCTAAGTACAGCACTAAAAGTTATAAGGACACCACCACCACTGCCTCCATCACTGGCCATTTTGTTAATCTAATCCTTTAAAGATGCTCAACTCTCCCCATGACGTCCCCATTTTGGGTCAAAGAAAAAAATGTTTCATTTGAACCAGAACAGATTTTTTTTGAGTAACCTAAATTTTTTGCAGTTGTGGGATTCAGTTTGGCCTGATTCTTTTTCCAAGTTTTTAGAACTGCTTACAAACTGAAAAATAAATGATTCACCTACCTGTACTGTCAAATACATAATGTAAACAAACTGAAAACTATGTCACTTGTGACATGTAGTAATTACCAAAATTTCATATGGATAATTGACTTTGTTCTTAATGGTGTTCCCACATAAAGGGTTTTAGGTTTTTTGGAGGGGCGGAGGGGGCTGTGTTGGTTTGTTTTTTCTATCCTAAAAAAATGTAAATGATTTTTGCATTGAGGTGTTTATTTGGGGAGTACGCTGAGCATCACCCCTTCTGTTGTAGGTAATGTAGATGAGGAGGCCACTTCAGTCACTGGTCGGAAAGATTCTCTGAGTATTAATCTTGAGTTTGTGAAAGTAAGTCTGTCAAGAATAAGACGTTCAGGAGGTGCTTCATTTTTTGAGAGCCAGTCTGCAAGCAAAGCTGCAAGCAAGATGGATACTACATTAATAAATATATCTGGTATTTACTAGTTTCATTTCATCTATATTGCCTTTTTCTGTATTTGCGTAACTGTAGAGGTAGTGTTCCAATTATAAGTACCATTGTTTCTCCACCACTTCTTATATGTATCAGTTCAAAGCCGCCATCCTATAATGTGCAATAATGACATCTTTTAAATGGATCACTGACCAAGAGCTTGTGTGGGTTTTTTTGTTTTGTTGACCACAGATTTCTGTTTGTGCATACACCCACTGTTGAATCATTTAATTTCAGTGTTCTTTGACTTCAGTCTTTATGGGTTCACAGCCCTTAAGATTTTTGCTTTGATTTTCAGTGTAAGTGAACTTTGAATTTGCCCTATGGTCATAAAACAAAAAGAATTGTTACCTCTGTTTCACTCAAACCAAATTGAAACAATGAATTTCACAGGATTTTGAAGCGCAAATTATATTTACTGAGGTAGTTCATAAATGTGAAGGATCTTTTGGCAAACCTAGATGGGTTTCAGGTTGCTTTGAGGTTTTTTGGTAGGTATTTCTTACAGCTCCAACAGTACCAGCAAAAAGTATTTTAAATAATCACTTTTACTCAAATTAATATTTAGTATATTAATGATTTACATGGTGACTTTAATATTTTAAGTATACTTTAAAGAAATGAACTCTTATTTTACAACAGTTTGTATGTTATCCTCATTTGTCCACATGGATCCCACTCTGGATGCACATGAGCCTCATGTACACAATATCAGTGTCTTGGAACAGCAATGTCTGAACTATGTAGGCCCCCCCAGAGGCCCTCCCATTGAATATAAAGGACAAAGCAGATGCATCCATCTGCCAGTTCCCTCTGGCTTTCTGGGGCAATGATGTCATTGCCAGTTACTGACTTCAGCTAAAAAAACATTTGAGACTGTTCCAGTCTTAGTTCCAGATTAGTTCCAGTCTTAATCCAGGTAAAATTTACAGCCTCTTTTCTTCCCAAGGCCTTTCTTCTTGCTGACCAACAGTTTTTTCCATTGCACCTGGGTTCACATAGGCTTTTACTTTTAAGATAACGTTACCCCCCATACCAGCGTTAACAAAGATTCCTTTTGTCTTATTTAAAACCATCCACAGTCACCCCTATCAGTCAGAGGCTTTCTTTTTAGAAACTTCACATTATCTTATTATTCTTTGAACCAGACTTCATTCCTTCTGACCTTATAACTTAGTATTTTCAAGGCAGTCCTTGTAATTACTAGCCAAGGCCTCTCTTTACAAGGTATATATCTCCTTAAACCAAATGTAGGCTAACTTCAATTCTTTAATTTTATATTTATCCTATAATTCCTTTTACTTTGTCCCTGTTTTTTACTTTATTTTGGTCATACCAAAAATAAATGTTTCTTGACACTTCATGCTACTATTCAGAGCCCTTGGGCTTCAAACAGTGTCAGACTTGCAACAATACAAAACCAACCACAAATGCTTTCTGAAGAGCTCCATCATTATGCCAAGATCCAAAGGGGTAGCCATGTTAGTCTTGGTCAGCAAAACAAACAAGAATTTGTTAGTCTTTAAAAGTGCAACAGGACTCCTTGTTTGTTTTATCATTATGCCAGTATTTCACCAGTGGGGAAATCCAATTATAGATTTGTTTGCCCCCAAAGATAGCATCTTACTCTCAAGACAGTATTTTTAGTCACCATTACATCAGTCAGAAGAGTCCGTAGACTCCAAGCTCCCATGGCTGACTCTTCTAAGACAATACATCTTGGAGACGATAAAACCTCATCCTAAACTTATTCCCAAAGTCATATCAAACTTTCACTGGAACTAAACTGTTAATCAGTAATCACCCATTTTCTTTTCAAAACTCTATTCCTCTCCAGAAGAGAAGAAACTCTGCATTCTGCAGATTTCAAGGGTCTTGTTATATTATCATGAAAGGGCAATGGTTTTCAAACAGATTGTCTCTTTGTAACCATCTCTGTGCTTTTAGACATCAAGCCATCTCCTCCCAGAAAATATTGAAATGTATGACATAGTGTATTTAAATCTGCTATCATATGACTGACAGCGTTACCTCCAAATATTAACGCTTGCTCCACTAGAACATAACCTATGTCATCTGCATGGTTCAGGATCCTCATGTCTCAAATGTGCCAGGCAGCCATGTCACCGAATCCCTTTACTTTTGTTAAATGCTATGCCTTTGACCTGGCTGCAAAATCAGTTGCCAAATTTGGCATGATGGTTTTACAGTTGTTTAGTTTGTGACAGTTAACACTTCTGCTGATAAGGATGCTGCTTTATCCGTCAAAGTGGGATACACACGGACATATATTGAAGGAAGAAAGAACAATTACTTACAGTCACTATGGTTCTTCAAGATGGTGATGCCCATGTGGCTCATACTCTAGATGCACATGTGCCTTGTGTGCACGGTTGGAATCCTTGAATAGGAATGTCCGTTGGGCTGAACTTGCACTGTGTACATACTTGTGCCGTCTGCAGCCAAGAGCATAGAAGGGAGAGATGGTACAACCATCCGCCAGTTCCCTTGCCAACTCAGAATCCCAGAGAAGCAGCAGCACTCTGGGGAAAAAATGGTGGTAGAGGGCAGGTTATGACATCCACATGGACAATATCATCTTGAAGAACCATAGTTACTATAAGATTATATGTATCACCTCTTTTAGCACTTGTAAATGTTTGATGAATATATTAAATATGAGTAGCCTAAAAATACTGAAGGGTGTGTATTGAAATGCTAGATTAGATTTTCAAAATCTCTTAATATTGAGCGTCTACATTTTTTATCAGCTGTCTGTGATATAGGATCTGCTTCTTTTAAATATGACATGCGACGACTCAGTGAGATTCTGGCATTTCCAAGAGCTTGGTATAGGAGAAGTATTGCCAGACGCCTTTTTCTAGGTGATCAAACCATAAATCTACCAGGTAAGCTGCCCCTTATTTTTCTAAAAAATTCTTCCATGAAACAAACCAAAGTGAGAATTGTATAATTGATGTTGTAATACATGAGTAGAATGAGTTAACGAGATAAAACAGTAGAAACTATACTGTAGTGTAGTATAATATGCCCCTTACATGGGCAGGCTGTACAATTCTAATTCCTAGGAATTTTTAGAATTCCAAATGACTGTGACAAACTGGAGAATTGATCTGCAGTCAACAAAATGAAATTCAGAAAATATAAGGGCAAAGTACTATATGTAGGAAGGAGAAATCAGGTGTGAAGCTGTCAAATGGGAAATAGCTGGCTAGGAAACGATACTTCTGAAAAGGACAAGGTGGTTATAGTGGATCATAAATTGAATAGGAGTCAATTTGTGAATCAGAAAATGAATATGATACAGTTTTGAAAAGGGCTTTCATTCTGGAGTGTTTTAACAGGAAGATTGTATATAAAATCTGGTAGGTAATTGTCCCACTCTGCTCAGCACTGGTGAGACCTCAGCTGAGTATTGTGTCCAGTTCTGGGTGGCAGTTTAGGAAAGATGTGGGTGAAAAGAGAGGAGAGCAACAATCATGAGAGAAGATTAAGAAAACCTGATTTAAAAGAAAATGCTTTTTAAAAAACTGGTCTTGTTTAGTCTTGAGAAAAGAGGATTGAGAGGAACCTAATAAGTCTTCAAATAGTTTAAGGGTTGTTATAAAGATTACTATGATCCGTTGTTCTCCATGTCCCTTGAAGGTAGGACAAGAAGAAATGGGCTTAATTTGCAGCAAGGGAGATATAAGTTAGATTTTAAGAAAAACTACAGGATAGTAGTTAAGCTCTCCAACAGGCTTCCAATGGAGGTTGTGGAAGGAGGTCCCTTCTAGCCCTACAGTATTATGATTCTGTGAAAAATGTTAAAATAATAAGGTGACAATAAAAACATTAGAAGAATTTCAAAGTAATTACAATGAAATTTGCTGGTAAAACTGAAATACACATAACATTTCCCGATATGTAGGAGTAGATCATTTTGCTTCTGTTCAGTGTTAACTAAGTTACACTGTACTATGGGCGCTTTTCTTTTCCAGCAGCGTCTGGTCCTGGAACACCAGATTCCATTGAAGCAGTAAGCCAGCATCTTTCTCCTGAATCATCACGTAAAGCATACTGTAGGACCTGGGAGCAGCCCTGCCAATCTGCTTCATTTACACACATGGCACAATCACCCAATGTTTTTAATGAGCACAATACAAACAGCAGTATGTCACCTGGGACAGTAGCTCATAACTTAAAATCTCCAGCAGCTGCAAGATCCAGGAGCGTGTCTGATTCTTCAGTTCCTCACAGAGGTGAGTAGAGGAGAAGATTTTTAACAATTCTGTACTTTTTATAGTGGTAGAACACACTAAAATATTTCCAGTAATTAACTAGAATGATGCAATATGTGATAGTGCATTGAGTCATAAATGTCAATAGGTAACTGTCAGAATGAATAACTTTACAACTGTAAGTTTTCATTCAGATCTTGTACTCTGAGTGCTGTAGTTGGGATGAAGATACAGTAATTATTGCTTTAAAAATAAATAAACTTGTTTTTATTTTATTTTTTTATTTTTTTAATAGCCCCTCTAATCTCCCTGTACGTTGCATAGTCATTGTCACCATTCTAGGTAATATATTCCTACTGCTATATTCTTACTATTTAAGCCACCAATGTGATGTGGCTGTGAAAAAAGCTAATGTGGTTCGAGGATGTATCAGGAGAGGTATTTCAAGTAGAGACAGGGAGGTGTTAGTGCCGCTGTACAAGGCACTGGTGAGACCCCATCTGGAATATTGTGTGCAGTTCTGGTCCCCCATGTTTAAAAAGGATGAATTCAAATTGGAACAGGTGCAGAAAAGGGCTATGAGGATGGTCAGTGGAGTGGAAAACCTGCCCTATGAGTGGAGACTCAAGAAGCTTGGCTTGTTTAGCCTAACCAAAAGAAGGTTGAGGGGATATGATTTCTCTCTATAAATACATCAGAGGGATTAACATCAGGGAGGGAGAGTAATTATTTGAGTATAGCACCAATGTGGACACCAGAACAAATGGTTATAAACTGTCCATCAAGAAATTTAGGCTTGGAATTAGATGCAGGTTTCTAACCATTAGAGGAGTAAAGCTCTGGAATAGCCTTCCAAGGGGAGTTGTGGGGGCAAAAACCATAGCTGCTTTCAAAACTGAGCTTAATAAATTTATGGAGGGGATGGTATGATTCGCCTATTTTGGAAATTGACTGATATTTGGCTACGTGTGGTGGATATACAAGTGGCCTAAGAGGGGAGAGTACTTGGGGTGGGTTCTGAGTTATAACAGAGAATTGTTTGTTGGGTAACTGGCTGTTGAGACTTGCCCACGTGCTCAGGGTTTAACTGATCGCCATATTTGGGGTTGGGAAGGAATTTTTCCCCCAGGGCTGATTGGCCTGGGCTCTGGGGGTTTTTCGCCTTCGTCTGTAGGACAGGGCATGGCTCATCTACCAGTGAATTCTCTGTATCTTAAAGTCCTTAAATCATGACCGAATAGGTATTGTATTGTAAAGTATTATATCTGAAAGAAAGCATAAAAATAAATTATATAAAAATCCTAAATTAATCAAATTGTGCCATAGAACCTCTATGGCTAGTAATTCCATGCTTAGACTCATAGACTTTAAGGTCAGAAGGGACCAGTACGATCATCTAGTCTGACCTCCTGCAAAATGCAGGCCTCACGACCTCACCCACCCACTCCAGCAATAGGCCACCAACCTATGACCGAGTTATTTACGTCCTTGAGGTATGAAAATGTGTCATCACAGGCAAGTGATTTGCTGTCCCTGCTCATTGGCTGCTCCTTGCCCAGCCCTCCTTAACTCTCTCCTGGCCAGTGTGGTTATGCCAGTCTCATTGATTATCCTAATTTCACCAAATTGCTGTGATGTCTATTATATCAATAGCTTCATTTAATATGAGGCATTCAAGTTTACCCATCTTAGTGTTTAGACTTTCAGCATTTGTATATAAGCTCTTAAAAATTGTCATTTGTTTAGCTGTCTGCCTGAAGTAATGTACCTGAATGAGACTTTCTTTTCATTTGACTGTTTCTCATCAGATCTTACCCATGTTTCATCCTCTTCCATCCTCCTCTTCTTACAATGATGTGGAGAATCTCCATTAATATAGCCTCCCAAAGGGATGTTTCTGTCCCTGCCATGTTCTCCTCCACACCTCTCAGTTTTCCCTTAGTCCATAGTTTAAAAAAGTGCTCTATGACTTTTAATTTTATGTGCCGGTATTCCGGTTCCATTTTGGTGTAAGTGGAGACCATCCTTCCTGCGCAACCTTTCACAAAAGGTTCCCCAGTTCCTAATAAATCTAAACCTCTTCTCCCTACACCATCGTCTCATCCATGCTATGAGACCCTGCAGTTCTGCCTATTTAACTGGCCTTGCATGTAGGATTGGAAGCATTTCAGAGTGCACTACCGTGGAAGCGTGAGACTTTAGGCTCTCACACAGTGTTTATGAGATGAACATCCTGGCTCCACTCTTCTGAACTCCTGAGGTGAAAAACACCATGAAAGATCTCCCCTTTGAAGTACCCAAGCTCTTCAGTGGTGACGTGGACTCCTCACTCCAATCCTTTAAAGACTTCAGTTCAACCTGTGGTCACTGGGAACATACATGGCTGCAAAAAAGAAGCATTTTAGTAAGTCTCTAACTGCACAGTGTTCTAGGTTGTTTCAGTACCACCCATAGCAGACCTACCCCACATCTTTGGAGCCTTCTAGCATATCAGGACCAATTCCCAATGTATACATCTGTATGCAAGACCATTTTGGCAGCTTGGTCAAGGGCCTTAAACAACCGCTCCCTCTGGATCTTTTGCTCTATGACTCTGTTCTATACCCCCACTTTTGGAGACCACCTATCCCACTTCGCATATGCCTAGAAAATGTGTCATCACAGGCAAGTAGTTTGTTTAGGTGGTCAGTGTGGGATGTTCGATTCATTTCCATTCTTCTCCTCCCACCCATTTCAATCCATCTTCAGATCTCTTGAAGCAGGAAGTCCAATTTCTCCTGCACTTGGAGTTATCAAGCTAGTTTCTCCTGAGTTCATAGAAGATGGTTCTGTTCCACATATTTCCTGGTTCCCAAGACAGAGAGAGGCTGGAGGATGATTCTAAATCTCAAGAACATGGACATCTACATCCTTTCATGGCACTTCAGGATGATACTAGCCACCATAATTCCATCCCTAGATCCAGGGACTAGTTTGTCACTCTCAACCTCCGGAATGCCTACTTTCATACAGCCGTTCAGTCTTCCCACAAGTGTTTTCTGCATTAGTTAACAGACTCAGAACATTGCTTAATCTGCATTCTCCCTAAAGGTCTTTGCCAAGGTCTTCTGAACGGGGCCAGCTCATCTACTTTTGTGGGGTATTGCTGTATTTCCATATTTGGGTGATTGTTACCTCAGGGGTGACTCAATTCTAGAGGTTCAGCCAAGAGAATCTGAGGCACTAGTATTGGTTCAATCCATGGACTTCTATGGATCAACCTAAAAACACTAACATTAACTCCAGTCAGTGGATAGTTTTCACTGGAGCCACTCTAGATTCCCTAGTTGACAGAGCTTACCTTCCAAAGGTAAGACTCACCATTATATCCAGTCTAATTTTTACCCTACAGCACAATCCACAAACAACTCTGAGAGCTTTCCCACAACTCTTAGGCCACATGTCATCATCCAGGTTCATTTCATCACATGCAAAATGCACCTCAGATGTTTTCAGGCTTGGCTGAGGGCTGTGTACACCACAAATACTCTTTCCAAACCACGAAATGTATCAGACTTTCTCCAGTGGTGGAAGAATCTACTCAAGTAGGATCCCCATTTTCACTCTCTACACCCTAGAAAATCATTATGACACACCTCTCTTTTGAGTTGAGGTTGCATGTCTAGAAGGGGACGCAGCACAGGGCAAAAGGTTCCTACAAAAGAGATCACTCTTCATTAACATCCTAGAACTAAGGACGTTTCACTATGCCTGTCAGCACTTCCTTCACAATACACAGGGCCACTCTGATGGGATAATGCCAGACAATTGAGCAGTGATATAAATCATTGGGGGAAACAAGATCCCAGTCATAAAAGGCAGAGTTCCTAAGACTGTGCAACTAGTGTATCTCCCATCATATAGCTCTCAGTGGTTTATGTACCCAGCCTCCAGCATACAACTGCAGATTTCATTAGGTCCATGATATTGGGAAGTTGCCCTACTAACACCTTCCTCTGCCCGGCTCTGCTTGCTCATACCTCTGATCCTCAAAACATTACTCAAACTGAGACAAAGAGTAGTAAGGATTATTCTCAGTGCTGTCATGGCCACAAATGTACTACTTAAACCTTTTAATGGCAACACCTCTCCATCTTCCTCTCAGGAAGGACTTCCTGTCTCAGAATTGAGGTGCCCTGATCCATCTCAGCCCTTTGTCTTTGAACTTCAAAGTCTGGCTCATGGATGGTTCTTGGGAATGGAATTAAACTGTTCATATAAGATCTAGCAGGAAACCTACTTCCAAAATTTACCTGAAGAAGTGGAAATATTTCCATTCCTGATGTTTCCTCTACTCTTTGCAAGCCTCAGGTGTTCCAATCTCAAAAATCCTAGGTAACTTGTTGGACTTAAAAGACTTAAAAGGCCTGTCTGTAAACTCAGAGTGCACCTGGCCACTATCAAGGCCTTCCATTTACCTACTGAGAGTGTTTCTGTCTTTGCCTACCGAACCATGGTTAGGTTCTGTAAGAGCTTACACAACTCATTTCCCCCTGTCAGGAACCCTGCTCCCCCATGAGACTTTAACTTGGTCCATAACAACCTCACCCTTAAAACTGTTTCTGGTTACCATTGCTTTGGCCAGAATGAGGGTCTCAAGGTGCACATGGCAGACCCATCATATGTTTTCTTTTACCCAGACAATGTCGCATTGTGTTCCCATCCTTGCTTCTTCTCTTAAGTTCTTGTTGGTATTTCATATCAATCAAAAATTAGTTTACCAACATTTTATCCAAAGCTTAATACTTCCAGAGAGGAAACTAATCTACTCACACAAGACATCAAGAGGGCCTTCCCCTTCTTTTGACAGGACTGAGTCCTTTAGAGCTTGTCCTATATTCTTTGTATGTTTTGCCGAAAGAGTGAAGGTACAGCTAATTTCCATTCAGAATTTGACATGGGTTTTAGGTTGCATCTTTACCTACTATAAAACTGCTGGGATACAACCCCCTTGTAAAGTAAGAGCACACTCTACTAGGTTTCAGTCCACTTCTGTAGCCCTCCTGAAGGATGTTCCCATAGCAGAAATCTGCAAGATTGCAAGTTGGTCTTCAATTCACATGTTTGCCAAGCATTACACTCTCTTACTTGCTTCCAGAGTTGACGCTACCTTTATCAACACAGCCCTGCAAATTGTCTTTGATTTGCCTCTTCAGCACCCTCCTCCACACCAAGTTATTACTTGGGAGCTGCCTAGGCTGGAGCCTCCATAGGAATATACAGTTGCTGCAGCATATTTAGCTTCATAGTTGATAAGAAACTGAGTGGCTTGTTATATGCTCCAGCTTGGAAGCACAAGGTGGTGCTCCTTGCAAATATGTGAACACTGCTGTTTTACTATCTCCATTTTAGAGTGTATGGGCAATGCATACTTTCTACAGTGGTGCAACATAGGGACTAAACTTCTTGAAGAAATCAAGTTACTGTAAAGTAATAACCTTTCATTCTGTGATGCTCTCAAGTCTAGTATCAGTCTTGTCTTCTGTTGACTTCTTTCAATGTTAAAAACCTGTAAGTTTTCCTTCAGGAAATGTCTTTTTCAGTTTTTACTTTCCTCTGTTTTCAGACACACTCTCGAAAACATCAACTCCATTTAATAAGTCAAATAAAGCTGGAAGTCAGCAGGGGACACCATGGGAAACGTTGGTTGTGTTTGCTATAAATTTGAAACAATTAAATGTCCAAATGAATATGAGCAATGTAATGGGCAATACAACGTAAGTAGAAAAATTGGTATTTTAGCAGATTGTTGATGTTTGATATTTTAATTTGCTTGGGGAAAAGACTGCTAAATAGATGTTCCCCAAGGACATTCAAAACTTGCAGCCTTCCAGGTTATTTGTATTTGTATAGCTTTAAATCCTGCCATTCCACTTTAAATGCCCCTCGTGAATGACAGTGGTGTTATGATCTGCTGACTTATGATCTGCTTGAAATGAAACTAAGTATTAAAGGCCACTGAGGCTCCACCCAGAATTCGGACCTTGACATAAATTAGCATCTGAGATAGCCTCACTGGTGTCTGTAAAGTATAATCTGCTCTATCCTAAGCAGGTCACTGGCCACAGGAACTCTACATTATATGCATAGCTGTTTCAACAGTAAGTCAGCTTCTAAATTGCCATTGTAGGCTGCGGGAAAATCAGAATACCATCTGTGAGAGGCACAAAGCTACAGAAAGATAGATTTTCTGTTTGAGCCCAATGCTCCTATATTATATTATCCCTGCTTGGGGGAAGTAACATTTTATTTGGAGCCAAAAAGATCCATACTCTTAGCAATTCTGTCTATTCCCTGTTCTGGTGTCTAAACTCCAAGGCTGAAAGTTTGAGCTATGATGCACCTTATCTACAGATGGTGCATGTCTAATCACTGCTGAAGAATTACATCCAATAACTTGTGCTCAAACCCACCTTAAGTATCTGTTCTTTCTGAAACATCACTATGTTGTCATTTGGTGTTTCTCATTTGTGGAAATTCATATATTTCTTGCCCCCCAAATACTGACTCAAAAACAACTGTGCAGTAAAACAAGAAACTGTGCACATGTCAACACTTCCTGTGTACAATTGTACTTGCAGTTCTAAGTGGAGATACTCATTCATTGTCCATTTTATCTCTGTTTCAGGTGGACCACCAGTGGTTTGAAAAGCCAAGGTCGTTTATCTGTGGGTAGTAACAGAGACCGTGAAATTAGCATGTCTGTTGGTCTGGGAAGATCACAATTGGATTCCAGAGGGGGTGTGGTAGGCGGTACCATAGATGTTAATACCTTGGAGATGGTGGGTAAGTTGGAAAGAAAACAAGTTTAACCGTTTGTTATATAAAGTTCATTATGAACTACACCAGTATTGGTGGTATTCTACAAAAGTGTAGTGTTCTGAACTGTCAATTTTTTTAACATATTGTGGAAAGCCAAAAGCACATATATAATACAAAATTCTACCATGGAACTTATTTAATTATATAAACAGACTTTGGCCTAGACTCTCACCTGATGTGCCCATTGTCCATTGGGAACATTTCGGGTTGCAATTCCCTGATTTTGGGCTGGTTCTCTGCCTCAAGGTCAGGATTGATAAAACCTGTGTTACCTGAGTTTGGGCCCCAAATGATCCAGCAGTTGGGAACTAGAACAGTACAACAGCCCTCCAGTGTGCCCTCTAGCTGACACCTGTTATACTGGGAACATCAGGAAAGGTGATGTAAGAACTGAATGTGCCAGACCTATACCAATTTGGGGAGTCCCCCAAAGCTTAGGACAGGTCAGTGGCTTTCCAGTCTCTTCTCACCACCAGAGAAGCACAAAGTTTTAACATCTTGTATATCCCTCACTGTATTACTCTGTTTCAGCTCATATTTCTGAACATCCAAGCCAACAACCCAGTCACAAAATTCAGATTACTATGGGTTCTACAGAAGCACGTGTTGATTATATGGGGTCCAGTATCCTTATGGGAATCTTTAGTAATGCAGATCTTAAACTACAGGATGAATGGAAAGTTAATCTGTATAATACCATGGATTCAAGTATGTCTGATAAAAGGTAATATTTCTTGCTGTACTTAAATGTTTCTAATATTTAGTTCTGTCCATTTATCTCATCCGAAAGGATAAACATATGCATTTTTTCAGAAAAGATAGTTAGGCTATATCTGGTGACAAAAATAATTCAGGTTAAGAAACAAAACCAAATCCCTTTTAGTACTGAATTAAATATGAACTGAATTTATGGTGAATATTCTTACTCTTTTTATGTTGTAGTGAGATATTTGTCCATGGAGACCTGAAGTGGGATATCTTCCAAGTGATGATTTCAAGATCAACTACCCCAGACCTGATAAAAATAGGAATGAAGCTTCAGGAGTTCTTTACTCAACAGTTTGATACCAGCAAACGGGCTTTGTCTACATGGGGACCTGTTCCTTATCTTCCTCCTAAGACAATGGCTAATATAGAGAAAAGCTCCCATGAGCAATGTATGTTTTATAAAAATAAAAAGCTTAGTTATACAGTGCCCTTTATAGATCATATTTTTTAAAACATCAGCTTTCCAGTATGATTAACACTAATGAACATGAATGAGTGAGTCCCATGGAATTTCAAAATATTAATATTAGTTTAATAAGATATGCTAAAGCTTTAGTATATCTGCAATAGACTTTTTAGTGACCAGGATAGCCTATACAAATAAAGTTCAGGGCTCTTCTTGTGAATACACACTCTTGTGTAAATAAAAAAATAGAGCTGACTGATAATTTTGTCAGTTTTTTTAATGAAAAATGAATTTTCTACTACAACAAAAACTCATAATTTGAAAACTTTGTTTTGATTTTTCAAGGTGTTCTTTCCTCTTTTTTCCCCTTCCTTTTCCAGTGGGGAAAGAAATGAAAAATATGGGGAGGGGACTCCCAAAAATGCCCTTTTCAAAAAATTCAAATTAAATTAATATTTGTTTAAAATTTTTCATAAAATGTGAAAAAGTCAAGAAAAATGTCAAACAAAATATGGACAATAGTTGTGGTGTTTTCCAAGACTTGTCATAAAAATGGTATTCTATTTTTTTTAACTACCTTCATATATGCACTGTGAAGTGAATCCCGTTTGTCGTAACTAAACATGGAGGTTAATTGTCAGTTAAGGATATAGGGATTTTCTTGCTACACAAGGGATTTTAAAGTATCTGACATACAAAAGTATCTTATATATATCTGCTTCAAAATGCTCATGATCATTAGGCAGACCTTTCTGTATTTGTGTTTTTTTTCCTCTAGTGCTGGATGCAGCCCATCATCGCCACTGGCCAGGGGTTTTGAAGGTAGTATCTGGGGGCCACATATCTTTATTTCAGTTTCCTTTACCAGAAGATGGAATGCAGTTTGGAGGCTCCATGAGCTTGCATGGAAATCACATGACGTTGGCATGCTTCCATGGACCTAATTTCCGTTCAAAATCTTGGGCATTGTTTCACCTTGAAGAACCAAACATTGCGTTTTGGACAGAAGCACAAAAAATTTGGGAAGATGGTAACTAAAGCCTTAATGCATCCTTCACTTTAGAACCTTTTCTTGAACATTGACATTTACTAACCAAGCAAAGCAGCTTTCCTATACTGTGAATCAATATTGTTCTTTTCCCAAAAAAGCTTCTACCTACCTAAAATAGTGATGGTGAACCAGAGAGAGTATGATACTATCTCTTGCTTTGTCTGTTGTGTAAAGGAAAGCAACTGAGTGTAATATTTGGTGCGTCCTTTATTTGAAGGCTTTATATTACCAAAGTAGGAAGACTGCCTTCTTGCTTTAATTCTTTTCTGTCTGTCAATAGGGAGGGTATAATTCTCTTATCATTTACAGTAGCTTTTACTATATCTTTACTCTATGGATTCACTAGAATTTCTTCTGATTTATACTTGTTCAAGTGGTAGAAGGATCAAGACCTATAATCTTATTACTCTTTTCAGATTTTATATGTATTTTTTTACATTTACACAGGTTCTAGTGAGCATTCTACATATGTTGTTCAAACACTGGATTTCCATTTGGGTCACAATACAATGGTTACCAAACCCTGTGGAGCCCTAGAAAGTCCTATGGCAACAATCACGAAGATAACAAGACGCCGCCATGAAAACCCACCCCATGGAGTTGCAAGTGTGAAAGAATGGTTCAATTATGTTACTGCTACAAGGAATGAAGGTAAGAGTCATATTCATTAATTTCTGGCCTGATTTCCAATGACTGCAGAATGTGTTGACTTAAAAGCTGTTGATGTTAAAAAGGAAAAAGAGGCGTTTAGCTCAAAAGAGTAAATATTTTTTGTTTCTAGTAAAGCTGCACCCCTGTAACCCATACCTTCCTTAGTCGAAGCCCCATTACTAAGAACAGGGTCACATCCCCCAGGGTTTCGTATAAATAATGTTAGAATAAGTGTGAGTTTTTTAGAGCTTTCCCTTTAAATACTAGTTGCTCTTTGCCCTCACCCAAGAATTCATAGAAAAGTGGAGGTGCACTTTAGCATTCCAAAGATTGACTATCACAGCAAGACTCTTACAGATTCTTGTATGTTATGTATGGGGCAATATAAAAACCTAAGTAGACTTCTGGCTCAATTCTCCACTGCCTTGGAGCTGCCAGTTTCAGATCCCTGAGGCTTATCAGATTTTAAGCATCATGCACTTAACGAGCTGTGCACACATGATTATTGTTTTGCTCTTTAAGTATGGCACTAACAACTCAATTATTCACTGCTTATTTGCAGTTCAGTCTTTTTTAAAACATGCATAGCCTTATTGCGAAACCAATTTATTTCCTGCTCAGACCCCTTTATCTAACAAACTTGAAGTTTCAAAGCTTAACTAGTTTTGGAACTATGCCTTAGGGGTGGGAGTGCAGCAATGTGGTCATACTTACTATAATTGGAAATATATCAGTCTCTTCACATTCAATTTCCAAAATTAAGGTGGATATTTTGCTAAATTCCATGCATTTGAAAATGGGGGATTACAACAAAGATTTTTTGCAACCTTAATTAAAATGGTTATTTCCAGAGAAACTGTTATGAAAATGTCAGGTAGATGTATGCTACTTAGGAAAAAAAATGATAATTTGTAAGTCGTCTATCCATTCATTAGATCACTTTCTTAAAAAGGAAAACATGAGTAAAGTGAAGCCTTATGGGCCCTACTATTTTCTCCTTATCAAAGCAAAATTATCTGAAAGGAATAAGGAGTGCAAAATAATGCCGCAAGGATGCTGTGGGAATGATTTATGACATTACCCTGACTTCTGAATATATGTACTTCCGAGAGTGTTCTCAACTCAGAGTTCTTGGGAGTGAGAGACTGGTCTTGAAATTGACATACCATGTTGCAGTGCAAAACAAAACCTTTATTCGGCTAGATCATTTGCAAATCTGCCTCCTTAAATGCTTATAAGGCTTTTCGGTAAAGATTGCTGAATTGCAGCATTTGCTATTATCCATGTAGAACTAAACCTGCTTCGCAACGTTGATGCTAATAACACAGAGAGCAACACAACAGTGAAAAGCTCAAGTTTGTTAAGTGGATTCAGAGGAGGTTCCAGTTACAACCATGAGACTGAAACCATCTTTGCATTACCCAGGATGCAATTGGACTTTAAATCCATTCATGTTCAAGAGCCTCAGGAACCTTCATTACAAGGTACAGCATCTTTTTTTTTTCTCCTGGCAGCTCAAGACAATTATCTGTACTTTACTTCTGATTGTGCAATAGTATAAGAAGAATTTACTCAACTGAAATTAATGGTGTTACATTGTTGTAAAATTGGTCTGAGAGAAGAATTAACCTTTAATTATCCAAAAAAACCTAAAAAATGCAAGTACTTTCCAGTTCTTATTAACTGCAGAGAGAGTTCAGCACTTTTGAAAATTAGGCCATTTAGGTTCCTCCCTTAAGTTTCCAGTTTTTTAATTTGGGCCAAAATGGCCATATTTTACATCAGTTATCATTACATTGATTAACCTTTCCACTGCTGCCAAAAGGGGCGTGTTTGACCTCCATGTCGAATAGGTCCATTAAAATTATACATGCTGTGTAGAGCTGGTTATAGTTTAAATTCATTGTCACAAATTGGGAGTCAGTATGGTTCTACGTGTTGGAATTCTCTTAAAAATTACATTGGGAGAATATATATATATAACTAAAAAGAATCTTAAGTTTGCAAAGCTGGGCAACCCTAAAATTCTGGCATTTCCTAACTTTTGAGTGTGTGCTTTTGAAACCTCCAAGGTTCTTTTAAGGTAGAGGTGGGTGGATGTGTGTGTGGGGGGGAGGAGTGTCAGACAGACATTAAAAGAAATTGAGACATATTGTATATAAACCACACTTTACAAAATGCTAAAATTACTTTTCTTTGTCCAGACACTAGTGTTAAACCAAAGGTGGAGTGCAGTGTAGTAACAGAATTTACAGACCACATTTGCGTGACAATGGATGCTGAATTAATTATGTTTCTCCATGACTTGGTGTCTGCTTATCTGAAAGAAAAAGAAAAAGGTATGTGGTGTATTTAAAAAAATTTTTAAAAACCTACCCTCTTTATCCTGTAATGTAAATAAACCATCTAATATGTCACTTATGTATGAATTTTATACATTGCTATTAATATAAAATAAATTTGGTTTTGTTTGAATGAAGAGACATGCTTTTTTAAGGGTTAGGTTTTCAGAAATATTTAGTGTTGGCCTAATTCTGTTCCCATTAAAATCAAGTCAACACTGAGCACTTCTTATTTTAGATATAGATTTTTTATTCTTATTAATTGTACATTTTTAGTATGTTAGAAAATGGTGAATGATATATTTGCTTATTTTACTAGGTAATGAACTTTCTTCTTATGACTTGTGGCAGGCTGCGTTAGGATGGTAACTGATATTTAATACATCCACAAAAGGGGATACAATATGAATTTTGTACAGTATACAACCTATAGTGCCATATGTATAAAGTTTGACCTCAAGTTAGAATTGTAAACACATTTTTCTTTATATAGAAATATAGCCTTTAACTGATCAGAGAAGTTCCTTGATTAAGTTATGTATTTAATGAATGTTTTAAGAAATTATAAATGTAGGTCTTAATATATTTTGTATTAAATTCAGATTTTATTTTAAACATGTTTATTTTTAAAAAGAAAAAAATTTAAATGATAATTTAAATGACCAAATTAAATCATTTACATGAAAACTATTTTAATGATCAATTTTTATCCATCCTGCAGTAAATGAAAAATGCTAAAGAAGATCTGTGTATTTGTTTGTTAAACCCTGTCCTCTAATCTTTAGCCAACAGAAACTAATATAAATAACTATTCATTCTTTTATATTCTTTGTGTACACTGATAAAAATGATTGAAGCCAGAAAGTTGAAACCCAGCTTCCTTGATCTCTCAAAAATCTAAGAAATAAACAAACTTTAAAAGCTATCTTATAAACTGTTAACATTAAAACGTCACCTACGTGTAGGTGAGCTTGGCCATAAGTGATGTAACTTACATCATTTAGGGCCATATGAACTATTAGAACTATTGTAATCTATAAAGTAACCAAATTTTAAGGCATATGAACAGAGGCATAGTTAAAGTTTAAACTTAACTCTGCATTTCCTGATTCTTTAATTTGTCAACCTTAACATTACAGTAATGTTTGTTTTTATGTGCAATGTGTTTATAGTATTGCCACTTTGGCAGAAAGGAAGAATTTCCAGCCTATACTTCCTGAATAAATTATCTTCGGGGCTGGAATCTCTCATATTTGTTGTATACTCAACGATATGTTTGTTTTTTGTTTAGGGATAGTTTGAGAAAATGTTTCATGAAATACTTGAACGTGTGTGTTTAAAAAAAAAAAAAAAAAAATCTTCAGGTTCTTCGAGTGCTGCTCAAGTCCATTCAGATATAGGTGTGTGCATACTTCCGTGCACAGCTACCAGAATCTTTTTCCCCTTAGCAGTACCCATAGGGCTGGCGCCAGCGCCCCCTGGAGCCCCGTACCCATAGCATGGTATATTAGGTGCTGCTGTCCCCTATGTCCACCAGTTCCTTCTTTCCGCCTGTGACTGCTGCTAGAACTCCCCTCTTGCTCCAGCAAGCAATAGTTAACATACCTCCTTTGTTGTTCTCACTTTGTAGTTTAGATTTGCTTAAGTACCCGCTGTTTATTCTCTTAGATTAGGCTAGTTAAGAGAGCTTTGTTAGGCAATAGACTCTTGCCCTCAGCACCATGCCGAGATCCCCTGGATTCAAGCCGTGTGCAGCCTGCGGCAAGGCTTTTCCCGTCAGTGATCCTCATGAGAGCTGCTTAAAGTGCTTGGGAGAAGCTCACTGTAAAGAAAAAGGAAGATCTGTAAAGCCTTTAAACCAAGAACTCAAAAGGAGAGGGAAACCCGATTAAAGGCTTTACTAATGGAGTCGGCCCTGTGCCCGACGCTGGAGCCTCCAAGACTGACATCAGCACCGACAGCCTCCTCGGTGCAGAGCTCACAGTCGGCACCAGCTCCCCTCCAGCACTGCTCTTCCCCACTGATGGGGAGTGAGAAGAACAGGCAGCACCGTCAGGGACAAAGTTGCTCCCCCAAGGCTCAGGAAAAACCTGGGTCGAGCTCCATCTGGGAGCACAGGAGTGGCATGAGCCTTTGACTACCCTGTTGTCTCCACAGAGGGAGCAGCTCCCGACTTCTGGGAGTGTGAGGGCACCCCTCGGCCTCCCGCTCCCATCATCTCTGGAGGCTTTTTAGTCTGCACAGGCTCTGATGGCTCTGCCGTCCCCACCTCATTCAAGGAATTTATCTGCTGCACCAGCGTCGGCAGGCAAGCCGGCTATGGGACCACCCTTATGGCTCTCGGGACCCTTAAATACAGCACTCTCTGGAGGGAGAGTCATGCCAGGGCTGCCTGTCAGGAGGCAATAAACAAAGGGGCCGGAGCGCTCCAGCGCCGCAGCACTGTGGGTCCCCAATTGCCTGCCAGTCTTGGTCTCCTACCTGGGAGAGCAGGAAATCGCACAGACCCCCCCTTGGGGAGCTCTGCATCAACTGATCATGGTTACTGCTCCGCTTCACTGGTGCCGACGAGTTCGCCTCTGACACAGAGGAAGAACCCAGTCACTGGAAAAAGTAAGAGCACAATCAGGCAAACGGGCCTGGATGTCATCGGTGCCACGACGCTGCTCGACCTGTTCCAGCTCCTTGGACTCTTCCTGTGGGAGTCGGCACCGTGCTCAGCACCGATGTGGCTTGTCCTCAGCGAGCTCCTTGGCCCATCATTCTTCACGGGATTGCAGATCCCGGCACCAGTGCCACAGAGACCATAGAGCTTCTCAGTCTTCTGTGGGGAGGAGGCACCATCCCAGTCATGCGGGCATCAGAGATGCAGCTGTAACTCCTGCCCTGGCATGGCCGACCGGACACTGGCCATTCCAGTGGCCATATTGGGTCCTTTGGGCTCTCCAAATGGATCAAGGCCCCCAGTCTCTGCAGTCCATTGGAACACAGCAGCCTCCCCCAGCTCCACCTGGCGACCGGCCCTCAGATGCAGAGGGCTCTGAACCCTTGGAGGTCACCTCATAGGGTCCACCCCAAGCCCCGGAGATGTATCACTACCCCAGGCATCCCACCTGTCCTCCTCTTCCCCCAAGGATGAAGCGGGGGGACAAGGACCTCCAGGTTCACTGGACGATTTCAAAGCATACCAGGACTTGCTCAAGCAAGTAGCTGCCAACCTGGGCTTAGAGGCAGAGGAGCTAAGGGAGATAACGGATGGTCTCATGAATGTCCTCTCAGCAGCCGTGCCCTCCAAGGTGGCCTTGCCTGTCCACGACAGGGTTTTGAAGATTGTCAAGGCTTTATGGCAAACCCTCTCTTCAGTTTCCCCCGATTTCTAAGATGGCCAAGAAAAGGTACTATGTTCCAGCATCTAAATTTGAATACCTTTTCAATCACCCCACCCTGGCGACTCTCGTGGTTGATGCTGCCAACCAGAGGGACAGACGGGCAACCTGGGTCTGCTCCCAAAAATAAGGATAGCAAAAAATTAGACCTTTTGGGAAGAAAATGTATTCAACGGCGAGTTTCCAGTTTCACATTTCCAACCACAGGCATTGTTGGGTAGGTACAACTACAACCTGTGGGACTTGCTGAGCCACTTCAAAGATGCTCTTCCCCAGGATCTCAACATGGACTTCCAGACACTACTCAAGGAGGGCCTGGTGGTGACCCGGGTGGCCCTGCAAACGGCTTATGATTCCGCTGACTTCAGGCATATCCATGCGCGTTGCTTGTGGCTGCAAGCATCCAGTCTCTCCCAGGAGGTACAACAGGCCATCCAGAATCTGCCATTTGAAGGTCCAAGCCTATTTGCAGACCAAACGCACACTAAACTCCATGGTCTGAAGGATTCAAGGGCCACACTACGGTTCCTAGGCCTCCAAACACCATAGTCAACAAGGCATCCCTTCCGCCCTCCTCCATTGACGCAGCAGTCACAGTTTAGGCCGCAACACCAGTGTTACGCTCCTTACAGGAATAGAGACAGGAACAAAACATCGAACAGGTGTTGGCCAACCTCTGGCTCAAGATTGGGTCAACATCAAACACATTCGCGGCATTCCTCCAACCACCATCACCCCTTTTGAGGGTACGCTGGGGGGCGACCTTCCAGTCTACAGCCAGATCCTACCTGACCCTTTCTGAATCATATGGCCCCCTTTCTGGAGGAGAGGACCCATATCACCACAGGCGGATGGGTCTTAAGTACCATCACTTGGGGATACTCCATCCAGTTTTCTTCTTCCCCTCCCGCCTTCCCTCCTCAACCATCCCTTCTCAAGGACCCCTCTCATGAACAAGTGATGCTCAAAGAGGTACAGTCCCTTCTACAACTGGGTGCCATAGTAGAGGTCCCAGTAGAGGAGCGAGGGGCAGGTTGTTACTCCCAATACTTCTTTGTCCCGAAGGCCAACAGAACCTTGAGACCAAACTTAGATTTTTGAGGTCTCAACAAAAACATGAGGAAACTAAATTTTCAGATGTCGCCTTGACATCCATGATTCCCGCCCTGGATCCTGGAGACTGGTTTGCCACCCTCTATTTGAAGGACATGTATTTTCATATTGCTCTCCTGTCCTCCCACAGACGCTTCCTCTGATTCGTGGTCGGGGGCCATCACTACTAGTTTACGGTCCTTCCGTTTGGCCTATCCTCAGCCCCCGGAGTATTTACCAAATGCATGGCAGTAGTGGCAGCACACTTGCGCAGACAGGGGGTGCACATACTTCCATACCTGGACTGGATGGTCAAGGAGTGTTCTTACGACCAGGTTAAATCCAGTGTGTGGCCGCATGCACATACGTAGTGCGATTAGCCCGACTAAAACTCAGACCGCTCCAACTGTGGCTGGCAATAGTGTATACTCCCACCAGACATTCCTTGGACAAAGTAGTCACAGTTCCCCCCAAAGTCATAAGGGAGCTGAATTGGTGGAGAAACCCATTTACAGTCCTGGAAGGTGTTCCCTTTCAGGAACTCTTGCCCTCCGTAATCTTAATCTCAGATGCTTCAGACCTGGGATGGGGTGCCCACCTCAGCACGGGAGTCAAGATTCAAGCCCTTTGGTTGGCAAGAGACAAGAATCTCCATCTCAATGTCAGGGAACTCCGTGCAATAAGACTGGCATGCGAGGTCTTTCCCCACCTCATATCCGGACAAGTAGTACATGTCCTCATGGACAACATCGGGGCCATGTTTTACATAAACAAGCGGGGGGGGGGGGGGGGGAGGCGCGATCCTTGATACTATGCAAGGAGGCCATCCACCTGTGGGACCTTGCCATGGAACATGATTTTCACCTTCTCGCTTCCCACCTTCCCGGAGTATGCAACAAAGAGGCAGATCACCTCAGTAGGCAATTCTTGCCTCTCCACGACTGGTCTCTACACCAGGACGTGGCCAATATGATTTTCCGGATGTGGGGGTATCCCCAAGTGGACCTTTTTGTCTCACGTTGGAACAGGAAGTGTGCTCAGTTCTGTTCCCTCAGGGGCATGGAGGTGGGGGCGCTGTCAGATGCCTTTCTTATCCTTTGGTCAGGAGCCCTGATGTATGCCTTCCCGCCAGTTCCCCTACTGCGCCGAGTCACTATAAAAATCAAGAGGGACAGGATGATCATTATTCTGATTGGCTCAGCATGGGCTCGCCAATGCTGGTACTTGATGTTACTCAACCTGTTGATTGCTCCCCCGTGGGAGCTTCCCCGGCACCCAGACCTGCTCTCACAGGACTCCAGGTGCCTGCTTCACCTGGACTTGGCCTCCCTCCATCTCACAGCCTGGAGGCTCCATGGCTGAATAAGGAGGAACAGGCCTGCTCGGATCAAGACAGGAGGGTCCTAATGGGGAGCAGGAAACAGTCCACCCAGAATTCCTACAAGGCCAAGTGGACCTGTTTCTCCTTTTGGGCTCAGAGCCAGGATATCCCACCAGCAAGCACACCGATCCAAGCGATACTGGAGTACTTACTTCACTTAAAACAGCAGGGCTTCATCCTGGCCTCTCTGAGAGTACACCTGGCAGCCATCTCTGCTTTCTGTCATCCGCTCCAAGGTCAGACGGTCTTTCCGATCCCATGTCAGTCTGCTTCCTAAAGGGAATTGAGAGGCTGTACCCCCAAATCCACAACCCTGTGGCTCCCTGGGACCTAAACCTGGTTCTGCAATGACTAACAGGACCCCCTTTTGATCCAATGGCACCCTGTTCCCTCCTCATTTTGTCCTAGAAGGTAATCTTCCTTGTGGCCATTACTTCAGCTAGGAGGGTTTCTGAGTTGAAGGCACATATCTCTGAACCTCCATAAACAGTGTTTTTTAAAGACAAGGTCCAGCTGAGGCCTCACCCGGTCTTTCTTCCCAAAGTAGTTACTCCCTATCACTGTAACCAGGACATTGTCCTTCCCGTCTTCTGCCCCAAGCTGCATTACTCTGATGAGGAGCGGCATCTACACACACTGGACGTGCGCCATGCCCTACCCTTCTACATTGAGCACATGCACCCTTTCCATAAGTCCACACAGCTGTCTGTTGCGGATAGGATGAAGGGATCACCCGTCTCCACACAGCGTATTTCTTCATGGATCTCCGCATGCATCCAACACTGCTTCACCCTTGCTAAGGTGCCACTCCTGAGTGTCGTGACAGCCCATTTGACCTGGGCACAGGCATCATCTGCGGCATTCCTGGCCCAGGTTCCCATTGATGATATATGCAGAGCGGCTACTTGGTCATCAATTCATACCTTCACCTCACATTATGCCTTAGTCCAACAGGCCCGTGACGATGCGGCCTTCGGAAGAACGGTGTTGCAGAGGGTGTGTCAGTAACTCCGCCTGCCATCCAAGGTAAGGCTTGGTATACACCTATGTCTGAATGGACATGAGCAGCACTTGAAGAAGAAAAGATGGTTGCTTACCTGTAACTGTCGTTCTTTGAGATGTGTGTTCATGTCCATTCCAACCCGCCCTCCATCTCCACCTCAGAGTTAGCAGAAAGAAGTGACTGGTGGACGTAGGGGCTGGCAGCGCCTAATATACCACTCTATGGGCGTGGAGCTCCAGCGGGCGCTGGGGCTGGCCCTATGGGTACTGCTAAGGGGAAGAAGATTCCGGTAGCTGTGCGTGGAGGCATGTACATACCTATATCTGAATGGACATGAGCACACACCTCGAAGAACGACAGTTACAGGTAAGCAACCGTCTTTTTTTATTCGACCACTTAAATCCACCAGACCTTTTTCTGGTGTTTTTGAATAAATAATGCTTGTTGATTTGTCTGTTGTTTGCATGTTGAAGGAGTAGTTACCATTTAATATCTTTTTTTTCAAATGCTTTTGTGAGTAATTAGTATTACAGTACTAATATAGAAACATAATTAACTAATTTAAATATAGAGAATATCAGTATTATACACACACAAAATTTATAAAATTTAATAGTGATTACTGTAAATGCATATTTATTTCAGTGATTACACATTCTAATAGTGCACAGCAGTACCTTAGTTTGAATCTGTAATGACTACCTACGTTAAGTTGAGAATTAATAGAAAACTATATAAATGTAATATTTCTTAAGATTTTTACATCCATAAGAAATAGCAAATATTGCCACATCAGCTATGCTTTGGAAATACTTTTATGTATTTATATAAATAAAAGCAAGGCAGAAAGTTATTTAAGGTTCATTAGACTTGAGTATTTGAGTTTATTTTTACATTGTTTCAGAGAAGTAGCCGTGTTAATCTGTTTTCAGCAAAAATGACGGGAGGCCTGTGACATCTTAAATAGTAACATAAAAAAATGGGAAGGGGGGCATAAGTTTTCGTGGGCAGGAACCCTCTTCATCAAATGTAAATCAGATATCAAGAATGGTAATATTTAAAAACCAATAGGAGAGCACTTCCGTCTCCCTGGAAGTTCAGTAACAGACTTGAAAGTTGCCATACTTCGGTGGGGAAAAAAAAATTTCAAAACCAGACTTCAGCGTGGAACTGCAGAGCTGGAACTTGTATACAAACTTGACACTATCAAACTAGGCTTGAATAGACATGGAATGGCTAGCTCACTACGAAAAATAAAGTCCCCTCTTTTGGCAATTCATGCCTTCTCATTAACTGTTTTGAATAGGCCTCTTCCTCCCTGATTGAATTGACCTTGTTAGCACTTGCCCTCCTCAAAAATTGTAACTCACCCTTGCATGAGTATGTATACCTAACAAACTGAAGATTCCACTTCATGCATCTGACAAAGTGGGTTTCAGCCCACAAAAGCTCATCTCCCCCCTCGCTCCACCCTGAATTTTTTTGGTTAGTCTGTAAGGTGCCACAGGACTCCTTGTCATTTTTACATTGTTCAACTCACCCATAAACAAGGTTCAAGGAGCTTAAAAATTATTCCTAATGCTTATAGTAAGATCTGTCCTAGATAAACTTGAATTTAGCACTTTACTATCAAATCCAAGCAGTGCCATAAAGGAATTTTACAATTTTTTTCCCCATTCTGTAGCCATCTTTCCACCGCGTATTTTGTCTACTCGACCAGGACAGAAAAGTCCAGTTAGTGTGCTTGATGACAGCTCCACTGAGAGAGATGCAGAAGAAAGCATTACTTACACAACTGTAGACTGGAGAGAATTCATGTGCAATACTTGGCATCTGGAACCCACGCTTAGGTAATTAGCAGCCTTATTTTGCAGTAATTTTACATGTAGTTTGGCTGAGTAATAGTATTATCTGAACACTTTATTCTTCAAACCACCTATGCAGTTTGGTAGTGTTCATCTACTAATGAGATCTAGCTGTATAGAAGCTGTCATCGATTCTGCTTTGGTTATTAGATGTTGATAGACAGAACCTGCTGGAGCATATGAAATGTCATTTGATAACATAGGCTGGGTAATAACATCTTTCACCTTAGGCATTGGATCCATTGATGAATCCACTTATGGCTGACAAGCCCAATTTGAAAGTAGCCATGGGATAAAAGCACTGAAAGTTGTACTGCTGAGAACTGCTTCACATAAAACAGTCAGGTTCTCAGGTGCTCAAGTCAAGCAAAATGCAACTCATTAAGGACCACACATTTGTCACTACCTTTTTCTGCTATTGTCATGTAATAATCCTTTCATTACCAATTTTTTAAAAAAGAATTAGAATCTTGAGACTCTACTGCTGTTGGGAGGTTGGTCAGGGACCTATGGTCTTTTAAATTTTTTAAATGTTGAACATGTTTGAGGGCTATAAAATATAACCTGATGCAGTCAAATGAGAAATACGAAATTTCAACAAAATCACTGTTGATTAATATCAGTTGGTTAGATTCCCTGCCTTCTCTATTGATGTATGTAAGAAACTCCTTTTTTTCATGCAGGGAAAGTCCCCTCCCCACCATCCCCCCACTCCATTTCCACAATGGGAATGCAAGTAACTATGAAGTACTGCTTTTAAAAAGTGGCTAGAAAATGAATTTATTTCTCATTAAAGTTGCCATATGGCTGATGAAACTTCAGATGCAGAAGCAGGTGTACGAGCATCCCACTGCCCTAAATGTGCATTCATCCCTGAACAATAGGAATCACTTTTGAGAGTGATAATTTTGTAGTCTCTATACTTGCTTCAGTTGCTGATCTTTGCTGAGACCATTAACAAGAGCACCAGTCACTAAGTATAACATTTGATAAGTGAACACTTCCTTGTTAGGAACTAGACTGAGACTACCAATTCAGTTCACCTACGCCAATAAACATCTATCAGAGAACCATTTATGGTTAACCATAACAGGATCCAGAGATGGCCTATTACATTTGTGGTCTTTTGAACCATCTAGACCAATGGTTCCCAACCTCTTCCTTTATGCGGATCACTACATCATCATCGAAAGCTTTTGCGGACCACATTCTAACTGCCAAATATGCAAAGAATTTTGGGTCACATTGAGGTCACACAAAATTGCCACTATTTAAATTCAGAGAATGTTATATTACATAAGGATGTTTGTGAAGCAAATTATGTAACACAGAATATGATACATAAGAGGTAAATGAGATTATATTATTATTATATTCTCCCCCACACACCACCTGCAGTACCCTCGTGGACCACCAGTGGTCCACAGACCACAGATTGGGAAACATTGATCTAGACCTTCCAAAAAAGCTATTAATACAAAACATATTGACATATGTTAGCTAAGACAGAAAGAATTGCCTCTTGCATTTTAACTTTTTTTAAGTGTTTTTGTTTGTTTGTTTTTTAAAGTTTGATTCAACAACACGTTAACTTGTGATGAAGATTTTAGGTGCTATTCCATATATAAGGCTGAGTTGAGTTTTACATTTTAACTTTTTTTTAAAGATTAATCTCTTGGACTGGAAGAAAGATTGACCCAGTGGGTGTTGATTATATCCTTCAAAAATTGGGCTTTCATCATGCCAGGACCACTATTCCTAAGTGGCTTCAACGTGGGGTAATGGACCCACTGGACAAAGTTCTGTCAGTCCTTATCAAAAAACTTGGTACTGCTCTACAGGATGAAAAAGAAAAGAAGGGAAAAGATAAGGAAGAACACTAAAGATATAATTTATGACAAAACCATAATTTTATTTCCATTCTGCCTGAAACTATTTTATTGTATAAAATAAATTTATTTTAAGTATAGTTTAAAGAGCAACCTAACAGCTTTTTTGCTACTATATTTAAAACTTACATGGTAAGTGACTGTTTACAGTGGTACATACCATTCTGTATGTGATAAATGATTGCATGATTATGACCAATGTCTATTCTGTGAAAGAACAGGTGAAATGCTGTAAATCTGCTGTTTAGCATTCACAGTTTTATTATGTGCAATATGATTCATGCATCTTTAAAATACTTGGTGATTAACTGTGAATTTTCATAACTTTACAGGCCATAACATAAACCCTTGTTAATGTGATTCTGTTAATCGCTTTTTGTCAATGTAGACTTGTATAAATTCCTGTATGTATATAATTTTTGGAACTGTGATTGCTATAGTGCTAAAAATCATTTTAAGTTTGTTACACTTGTAATAAAAAAACAGTAACTGTGTTGTAAATTTTTGTTTTCTTTTCTCAAAAAGTAGCAATAAGTGTTGGTGGCGTATGCACAACTGTGTGCTCTAATTCAAGCATTCTGAACACAGTCTACAGTAGACTTTTAATTATACACATCACGTGAAAAGTTTGTAATTTGCAACCTCTTTAGATGTAATGAGAGGGAGGGTGATGGGCGGAGCCACAGGACTATCCATTAATGACGAAACAAAAAACTGACAAGCTATCCTGTGCAAATCTGGGAGTTTGATACAGTAAATAAAAACTTCTTCCACTGTGTGAAAGCCTAAAAGAACACGTGGGACTCTTTTTTTTCCAGCACTTTTTATTTAGTAAGCCTTCTAGCAACTGAACAAAAACACATCACTTAGCTCCTTTCAGACTTACTAAAACCTCTTCAGTGTTACGTGAATAGCTTAACACTTTTGCTTACATCCATTAATACTTTTTTAACCCTAACAAACAGCACTGTGACCCAAATTGACATTAACGATCGGTTCAGGACACACCAGTACAAAAATCGCTCTTCTGGCCAGCTGCTTTTGCACCGTGGCACCATAGGCTCCCGGGTCTACCTCCTGCAAGACAGATCCTGGACCTTTTGTGCAGTCACTGCAATTCACATTTCTATACCAGGCGAAGTATTTTGCTCCTTAGAAAACGTTTTTTGTCTCTTCGCTTGGAGACGCGGCTGCCTTGGAGGAGCCCGTCACTCCTGCGGCCTCCTATCGTTTCCCCATGCACAGGCCGGGGAAGAGGTGGGCTCACGAGCGTGGGCCCTGTCCCGAGGAAGCTTCTTGTTTTTCAAGAGCCTCGAGGGACCCGCGAGAGCGGCTTTGCCAGGGCACGGGAGCGAGGGGCTGTCACGGATCCCGGGCCGCCACTACTCGGCCCGCCTGGCTACAGGGGAAGGGGCGCTGCGGCACTACGGCTGGGTGGCCTCTCCGGGCACGGCGCCGCAGGGAGGAGGAGGAGGTGAGCAAAGCAGGCGCAGCACCTGAGGACCCCTTGCTAGGTGGAGCTGCAGCGACAGAAGTGGAACGTCTGCACCGCGGGGCAGGTGGGCACGTGAACGGCAGGCTCGTCAGTCCACCAATCAGATTCGAGCCAACCCGCCAATCAGAGTAAGAAGCCGACCGGGCTCCGCGCGGCTGCCCTCGAGCCCGGCGACGCAGCAGCACGAGGCCACCCCGCGCCGGAGGCGGTTGCTCAGAGAATCACGTGATCCGAGAGCAAGGCTTTGATTGGGCGAGAGAGACCGACCCTGCTTGGCGGCGGGCGGCGCCGGCTCAGGGGAGCTGCGGGGCGTGGCGCGGCGCGGTGCGCGCGGTGGCTCGCCGGCCGGAGCAGGAAATTCAAACTCTCGGCGCGGGTGGGGACTGCGGGCGCGTGCGGAGAGTCTGTTCCTCGCGCGGTGCGCCGGGGCGGGGCCGGGGCGGGGCCGTAGGAGGGTGAGCCGCGAGGGCCCACCTGGTGCAGCCTGCAGACACCGTGAGACTTGGCCAGGCCCTGCCCTCGCTCTAGTCTCCGCGGCTGCTTGGTGTCAGGGCAGGAACCTTCCTGGCTCCCTCCTTGGAGCCTGGACCAGCCTGAAACCCTGCCAGCCTTGCTGAGGGCAGCTGTGCTGAGGAGTCTTCCCATCCATGGCACCTGGGGTGGGCCTCGGGCACTTGCCTTTCAAATAATGGCTGGAAGTAGTGGGAGAAAGTTCTTGGCTCAGTGATAGTGTTGGCCCATCTGCCTGTGTTCAGCATCCCTCTTCCTCCCAACTCTCACCTAGCCTTAATGTGCTTTTCAATGTAATAACTTCATTTTTTAGAGGAAAGAAGCCAGACGCATGAAACCAACTGGAGAAGAAATTGTCCAGATTTGCAATGCTATGCTAATGTTCCACAGCTTTAAATATGTCTGTTACTTAAATTTGGTTTGTAGGTCGATGGAAAAATGGCTGGCAACAGTGACTCATTTCGAGGTTCCAGAGTGCCCAGTTTTGCGCAGATGCTAAAAAAGAACTTGCCTGCTGGTCCCCCTTCTATCCTTCCTCTTCAGCCTTCTCCACACACTGTGAATATGGGCCTGATGTTTTCACCTGCTGAAAATTATAATGTGCCAAATTCAGCATCTAAGGTGACACAGATCACAGGTATTGTCCTTACAGTTATTAAGTTGATTGGTTTCTAGGGATGGCCTTTCAACACTAGTATAAATAGCTTTGCAAAATCATAATGAAATTTTGCTTAGGTATGCCATTTATTTGCCTTTTACTGTGATCATTCCTAGTAAATATTTTACTTAACAGTTTTTTTAAAAAAGAACAACTTGAAATCAAAACATTAGCACTATTAATTTGAACTAATATTAATCTCTTTCCTTTGTAAATTTCAGGAAAATGTTATTTGATCTTTCTAACTTATTATCCCACAGTGGAGAGACTAAAGAGGTCTGACCTATTCGGGTTAAACATCACATGTAACATCTGTGGAGGTTGTGTGTATAGGCTAGGTGACTTGTCAGGTGCAAGTACTGTACAGGGAAACATCTTAATACACTTAAAACACTTTTCAAACTAGCTTTTCTGTAAAAGAGAGGTGCAGACTCTTCATCCTTGACGCCCACTAAGATAATGAATTTTCTCAGCTGACTAATCTCTCTGTTTTCCTCCCCATCTTTCCTGCTCTAGCGTAATTTATACCTTGATCCAACAGTGAGGATCCACGTGGTAGTCAGGGATCTGCCCACCTAGAATTCATCCCTTCATCTAGTCTAGTGTGTGTACGCCGCTTCATATAAAGTGCACTAGCATGTTTATGACATGCTTTATGTGCATCATCTTTTGTAGATGAAGCTTAGAATTTTTATTACAGTTTTCTTTGATAGTAATAAATTCCCTGAGCCCTGCACATATGTAACTTTCAAATAAGGGAGTTCAAGATTTTAGGGACTGATCTTACCACTGAGTCTTTTTTTATGCATGTGCTTCTTGTAAGTGAAGAAAAACTAACTGTTACTCTGTATATTTAGATGCAACATTTATTTCATGTGAGAGGTGCTGTAGTAAACTGAACACAATAAGGACATATTTTGTGACTTTTTAGAAAAGAAGTGTTTCTTCTCTGCTCACTGCCCAAGACACCTTGAATAATTGGGCAGTGTCTAGCTTTGGACAAGTAATCAAGTTAGGTCGAGCTAAGCTAAAGTCCAGTCTTTTTCCTAGTGTTGGTACAGGGTAACACTAGTGTTGTATTCTAGGCTCCTACTTGGCTGGAGCATGACCAACCAAAATTAACCTGAGGTTCAGTAGCACTCTCTCTAAGTATGTATGTTCCTGAAAAATATGGGCTTTGGTTCTGGGCTTATAAGTGACTGGGTTTGACTTCAAAGACTATCAGGTTTCATAGTCAAGGACTAAGCCCTAGTTTCTTTGAAGGGGTAGACAGTGACATTTACATGGTTACCAAGACTACTTACAACCTTTTCAATTAGAATAAAATGCAAAATACCAAGTAAACTTCAAGATGCAGCAATATTATTCTCTCACTTTCACAATCCTAATTTAACAAATATATATTAGGTCATGTTTCAGATTTGCTCTATTCAAAAGCAGTCCATCCGTCTCCAATCACTCCACTTCCTCCAAAGAAAATACCAAAGGAGTTTATAGCAAAATATAAACGTGGGGAGATAAACCCAGTATCTGCCTTGCATCAGTTTGCACAAATGCAGCGTGTGCAACTAGATTTGAAGGAAACTGTTACAACAGGTAAACACTTCTATTTTTAAGAAAAAGTGTTCTTGTTACCGCATGAAGTTGCTCTATTTATGCAGATAGTTTCTGGATCAGCCAGTCAGACTAATTTGTTTTAGATGTTGATTGTACTGTATGTAATAGTAATAAGTATTTTTTACTGTGCTTATACAGTACCTTCATGTAATCCAATCAGTGGTTAATGTGATAATGTGATAACTGCAAAATCAATTATAAAAAAGAATAAAACGCCCACCCTTCCTTTGCATGTTTTTTCAGCTATCTTTTAGACAATTAGTTCTTACAGACAGTTAGTTCTAATTAGCTCTTATAGGGTATGTCTACACTGCAGTTAGACAACCATGGCTGGCCCATGCCAGCTGACTCAGCCCTTGTCCACAGGAAGTTTTGTTGACAAAATTCAGCTTTTGTTGACAAAACAATCCTAGTGTACACATTACACTCCCCTCTTTGCCAACAAAACTGCCCTGTTTTATTGACAAAATAACATCACCAAAACGAGCAGCATGGAGCTTTTGTTGACAAAGTTAAGGTGGGAGAGTGTCTGTGGATTCTCTGCCTCCTTAGAGCAATGGGGAGCTGTCAGACTTGTCAATTTTATTAGAGCAGTGAAATGGACAAGGGCTTCTCCCAGCAGCAGGGTTTCAGCTGCCTAGAGCTCAAGCCCTGGGGGCTGTTCCCTCTCCCCACCTGAGACTGGGGTCAGAGGAGCCCAGGTGGCTTCTGTCCCCTCACCCCCTGCCAGGGCTCTTCCATACCTCCCTGGTGGCTTCAGCTCCCCCACACTGCCTTTTTTGTTCTCTCAGCTACCCAGCACTGCCTCTTTTGTTGGCTGAAGTGGTCCTGGTGAGGAGACACTCCACTGACAGAGGAGTGGCTGTGTGTACACCAGCCGCTGCTATAATTATAAAGTCTGCATCAGAAACAGATGGGCCAGCAACTAAATCCACTTTTGAAAATGGAACATAGGTTCCTGAGTGTAGGTATTAAAAATTTTAGTCTTAATTTCTCCATCTGATGCTCAGATCCAAGATATCACACCACTACTGAAAGGCAGAAAAATAACCTCATTTTATAAAAGTGTTTAGTGGCCACAATTTCCACTAAACAGAAAGGTACCTAATGAAAGCATTAAAATGAAATACTCAGCACCTGCATAGAACTAATTAATACTTTAATAAAAATAAACTGTTTTTTTCTTTCCCCAAGGCAATGTCTGTGGGACTTACTTTGCTTTTTGTGCAGTAGTGGATGGAGTTCAATACAAGACAGGTTTGGGGCAAAACAAAAAGGAATCTAAATCAAATGCTGCAAAACTGGCTCTTGATGAGCTACTGGAATTAGAGGATACAGCACCAAAGATTTTTGAAAGTTCAGGTAAATTTGATGTAGAACCAGAATAAGTATTTCTTTAAAAACATAGTCAAAGCTATTTTACCAGCAGTTCTGCAACACAAATAAGGATTCCTGTGGCACTTTAAAGACTAAAAAAAAATTATTTGTCGCATGAGCTTTCGTGGGCAGAATCCCAATGCATTAGACGTATGAAATGAGAGGGTACAGCATGAACTGTGAAGTATAAATGTGGAGAAGAGCAAGTCACAAGGTCAATTCAGAATTATTTCAGCAAACCAAGTAAGCTGTTTGGAATAACAGATAAGATGGGAAGGTTAAAAGAGGGGGAAAATCACCTTTTTGTAATGAGTGAGCCACCCCATATCTCTATTCATACCCAAGCCAATGGTGTCAAATTTGCATATGAATTCTAACTCTGCAGTTTCATTTAAAGTGTTCGTGTTGAAGTGCTGTAGCTGATATGAAGTGTTCCCCTGTTCGTTTTTTAATTTTACCATTCCTGATACCTGATTTGCGTCCATTTATTCTTTTGGGCAGAGTTATTCATTTGGCATTTATTAAATTGTCTGTTTCCTGCTCTTGTATTAAATTAAATTAAACCTGAGCGTTTAAGGCTATTCCTCTTTCTATTTATGTACCTTGAAAAAACCATTCAACAATCTTTATTTTGGGAATTACTACTCTATTACTACAAACACTAAATGACAATGGAGATTTTGAAATTTTTAATGTTTTCCCACAGTGAAATTTTCTTTGTATTAAATTTACAGGTCCTCCCCGGATTCCGGCAGAAATCAAAGTTTCAGCTGAAACAACTTATATTTCAAAAGTTCCTTATGGTAGGAAATCCATTCCCTCTTCCCCACTCCCCCACCCAGGAATGACATTTGAATGCTAACTGATGCCTTAACAGAGTTGTATTTGGTGTCTGTTCCCATAAACTTAATGATATCTGGGAAAATATTACTCCCTTTACAGGATGTCTCTGCTTTAGTGACATAAATCTGCTAGTGATCTTTGAAATAAAAGTGCTATACCTGTCACGCAAGGATAAATATACACAGATTAATTTGCTTTAAGTCAAACAGGGAGTTACTGGTTGACTTGGAATTAACAATTCTCTCTTCAAGATAAAAAAGTCTGTGTCTAATAGATTGCTTCTAGGGAGTAGACTAGCATAACATGCTTGAATTTTGTTTTTCTCAGTTTTTCATATGCATTTTTAATTTTTTAAATTAAAAAATGCCCATTGGCACTGTTTGGTATAGATTAGTGAGTCTACAGAATGACTTTATCATATGTTCAGTTTTGTAGCTCATCTGAGTGGTTAACATTGCTTTGTTTTATTTTTTTCCTCCAAAGTTGTATTTTGCTGGTTTCTGTACTCTTTTTTTTATTTTTATTTTCTTCACTAGAGAGACGGCATCTTGTATATGAAAAAATTTCACAAATAGTCAGGGAAACCTTTAACAGTCTGGCTGCTAAATATCCTCAGTACCAGAATTGTAGCAATTCATTGGCTGCTTTCATAATTGAAAAAGGCAAGTCTGTTTTGATGTTCAGTTCCTTTGTATGGAAAAAAACCTTTTGTATTTATAGTATGCACACACAAAATGCTAAGATGATAATGCATGTTAACAAGTATGGTTGCCTAATAAACCCCATAACCAGGAAACAAATCATAATCCTACTTCTTTTGACATGCCATGAAATCATCTTTGCAAAACAGAGTATTATTGTGTTTTCCTTATAAGGATATTATAGATTTATATTTGTATGCATTGAAAGATAACACATTCTGTTGTGCTAGCCCTCACCAGAGAAGCCGAAAGATGCAAGGCCTTCTTAAGATTGTTGGGGTTGAACTTGCTGCAGAATCTCAGTTGCTCAGCCTTGCCTATCATTTTGAACTTTCAGAGGGCAATCAAAATGAGTTAATATGTTTGATTTGTTATATGCATTTCAGTGGGAGTTGTCAATAAATGAAATAAAAGGTAGCTTATTAGGTAGACTAGTAATACCATTTCATAGTTGAAAGCTTTAAATTTTAATTAGTAGTAGTAATATTGCAGCTTGGAGTCCCTGTTATGGACCATGACCCTGTTGTACTAACTAGATCCTGTATGAAGGGAGAACTGATAGATCCTGCCCCCAAGGAGCAGTAACTGGTCACTACACGAAAGTCAGACACTGTAGAAAATGCAGATATATTTTGTTGCCACCCTTCACCAGTCATAGACCATATTCTGCAGTAGCTGCAGCCTATTGTGACTTTCAAAGATACCACCAAATAAAGTATCATTGTTATCTAGACAAGAGGTCCTGAAGAAGTAGAACACTATGGTTAGGTTTGTGTATGAAAGAACAGACTTCTCTCATTTTAAATACATAGAAGTCATTCTTGATAATAATCAGTAGAAAGAAACAAATACAATAATCTTACAAATTTTCTTAGGGAAAAGATGAAAAGAACCTTTTCGGGGTGGGGGGGACATGGAGAGAAGGAAAAGTTGTAGTAAGGCAGAAAAATTGGGGTGAAATAAAGGGAGAGTCAGATATACTGCAAGGGTGCTGACTCAGGGTAGAACAGGCAGATAGATGTTGGATTCTTCTGCCAGTATGGAGCAAGAAAAGATGAGCTTTGTTCTTGCCATACTGATCTTAAACTGGTGAGATATCACCTAGATGGTTGTAGATGTGGGAGTGAATAGCAGTAGTAAGGGAGCCAAAGTGGCGAGGGAGGCTTGAGTCGTCATTGCAAAATTAACAAACCCTGGAATAAGCTCTGAAGGTACCAACAGAGAAGGAGGGAGATGCTCTATGCTGAGGGTGTGGACAAGGAGACTAGCAGAGGAGAGAGGTATATGAGCATTTAATGAAAACCCTTGAAGGTTAAAGGAGAAGGGAGTAAGGCCCACCTGTACTGAAGAGTGAATAAATTCATCTTTGTATGTTAAGTATTATGCCATCCTTCCCCCACCTTCTATGTAAGTTAGTGCCTAAGGCATCTGCACCATTGACACACTGAGGTAGGCGATGAGGGTACAACCTGTAATTACATTCATGTCTGTCTTTTTGTCACTTAACAGGCTGAGTTGAAGCAGTTGAGCAGATCATCAAAATCATTGTCTGACACAACATTTTAGGTCCCCCAAAATTAAGTTAAAAGCTACTTGACTATCTTCCAGAAGAGGAGAATTCTGAATTATTTTCAGTTATCCCCTTCAATTTACAATTGGTCAAGTTCTACAGGGTCAGTAATATATCAGGATGTTAAAAGTATAGTGGTTCAGAGGTGTGTAATGAAATGTATTAAAATATGCTCTAAGTGCTAAAATAGGGAGGTATTTATCTTCATCTACAAATCTGTCTACAAATAAATGGATAGCCTTATTAGACTAAAAGACTCTCCTTCTCTTCTCCCCTTTTATACTTTAATCCAAAAATGGTATTGGAATCCTTGTAATTCATTTCTCCTTTAAAAGCAGTCGTTTTAAAAAGAGGGGATCCTTCAATCAAATGAAACTATCTATTAACTACTTTTTTCTTTTTAGCTGGACAGCATGAAGTTGTAGCTCTAGGCACAGGGGAATTCAATTACAGTCAATGCATTCATCATGATGGGAGAGTGTTACACGATAGTCACGCTGTTGTTACTGCAAGGCGCTCTCTGCTTAGGTAAGATGAGGCAGTAAACTAGAACTGCAGACAACCATTTTGATTAAGTTAAATAATGCTATTGCATTGTGTGAATAGTAGATTTGTATGGTTAGGGCTACTGTTTTGGGATTAAAAAAAATTTTTTTTAATCATTTTTGAGTTTTGTGCTGTCCAATTATTGGGAGCTTAGGAAGTTTTCTCTTTGTACATAGTAGGAGAGTAATTATTATATACTACTGTAATGAGTATACTCTGAATAATCTTTATAATGTTTCCTAGTGCACTTTAGTGTATTATTGTTGCAAACAGTACGACATAAAAGCACATTAGGAAATGTTTAATAAGCACCATCAGGATCTACACAGGCCAGTGAATGTACCACAATATAGGGCTGTAGTTTCTAAAATATGCTAGTCTGCATTTCTCCTCTGTTTAGACAAGTACTTAAACAGAAGTAACTATTCATGGTATTTTTCTAATTTTTGTACTGGGGTGTGACGGGGGTGTTTTATTGGTGATTGTGCATTAAAAACAAAAATCAAAAGCCCTACATACAATATTTCAGGTTTCTTTTCTAGTTTATTTTACAAATGTGCTGAATAAAATAGTTGTGTGTAAAAGCTTAGCTACTTAAAATGAATTTAAGTTTTTTAAAAAATAAATATGCTCAATCTTTAGAAGTCTGCATATTTCAGCATTTCTTGATCTGTAACACTTTGTTTTAGGTATTTTTACAGGCAGCTTTTGTTATTCTATAGTAAAAATCCTACTATGATGGATAAATCCATATTTTGTCTGGAACCCTCATCAAGCCTACTCAGTTTAAAACAAAATATAAATATTTTTCTCTACATGAATCAATTGCCAAAAGGATCTGCTCAGATAAAGGCACAGTTGTAAGTATTTGAGTCTTCAAATCTAGCAGTTGCTTATTCACAGATGTAATCAGAGACTTAAATCTTCCATTGAAAGTGAATTAATTTGTATCATATTGAGGACTGTAAATACACAGCAGGACTACAAGTCATGCTGTATAGGTAAACTGAGGAGTTGTGTTTATTTGGTAGAAGGGTGATCAAAAATGGCTTGAGTCTGTGACTGACAGATGTGTGTTTTGGAGCTTTTCCTTTTATACGTACACACTGAAATAGTATTACTAGAAAAGAATCATTTCCATTGTACAATGTATTACTCAACTGAACTGTTGCTCATGCTATCAGAAATTCTTGGAATTTTAAAATAGTCCTTTCAGGCTAAAGTTAGAGAAGACTGGGGAAACTGTGGCACTTTTCATATCAAGTTTCTCTGCATCATTGAATGCTCAAAGTGCTAGTGACCTTTTCATAGTATTGGCTTTTACCTTTCAAAAGTGACTAATACCTCCATTTTTGGGCACCCAACTTGAAATACTTTGAAATGGTCTGAATATCAGAGGATGTATGAATACCTTATGAAGCGTTGAGTGATCCCCTTTGAAATTCTGTCCCATTTTAAGAGTTCTTGATTTGGGTGTCAAAAAACGGAGGCACCTACAATCCATGTTCCCTCTAAGGTTTGGGGGCTTATGTGCAAAATTTTCAAGCCGTGTGCAAAACTTTTTCTCAATAAAATTTTTGCGTAAACTCATACGACAGAAATTATAGGCATTAATTGAAGTAAAGTGATTGTAAATAGAATTAATTAATTGGGTTTAATTAATTGAATTTGAATGAATTTTGAATTGAAATTTAATTTTTAGAGAGGTTTTTGTTTAAATTAATTTTTAAAAGTTTTTTTTAAAAGAGAAGGAACGAAAGAAAGAAGGAAGGAAGAGAAAGAAAGAAAAAAGGGAGAGAGAAAGAAAAGAAAGAGAAAAAGGAAGGAAGGAAGAGGAAGGGAAAAAAGGAAAAGAAAGAAAGGAAGGAAGAAGGAGAGAAAGAAAAAAGCGAGAGAAGGAAAAGAAAGAAAGGGAGGAAGCAAAGAAAGAAGAGGAAAGAAGGAAGAGAAAGAAGAAAGACAAGGAAGGAAAGAAAAAGGAAGGCAAAGAAGAGAAAGAAGGAAAGAAAAAAGAAGACAAGGAAAGAAAGAGGCCGCAGGCTGGGGGGACCCAACTAGGGGCCCGGGAGGCTGCCAGCGGGGCTGAGCAGACCCCGGCCCTGGAGGCTGATCCCAGCCCTGGGCTGGGAAGTCGAGGCGGGTGGGAGCCTGGGAGCCCGCCCCAGCCACGGCCACCCCACTGCCCCGGCCATATGGGGCATGCAGGTCCGCGCACCTGCCCCAGCCCTGAGCCTGCGTGCTCCGCCCTGGGGGCGGGGAGGGCCTGCCCAGAGGCCAGGTGCCAACAGGGTCTGCTGCGGCAAAGCCGCAGCCCTGGGGGTCTGGAGGGGACGGTGGGGGCTGCCAGGCTGCACGGGGGTTCCTTAGTGCTGTGCGGGGGATGCAACGGCCGCTGTGTGGCTGCGCACCCGCGCAGCTTAGAGGGAACATAGCCTACAATCTCTAGTCACCTGAGAAGAATTGAGGTCATTATTTCTTTTTTGGTTCTGCGTCTTAAACTGACTGTTCTTTTCCACATGCTAGTGTTTCAAGAAAACAAAACAACTCTGAAAACACCACATACAGAAATTACTATAATAGCATTTCATACCTTTGAATATTGGGGACTTGTACCATACTGAGAGATGCCTTTTAAATAACCGAGAGACTGGGGAGAGACTCTGTGGGTTCATGTTTTTAGTTTTGGAAACATTTAGGGAACTAAAGAGATTACCTTCAATTAGTTCAATTTGATGGGTTTTTAGAGGAAAGGGCCTTAAGTCTGGTTAGCATGGTGATGCTAATAATAAAAAATATACCTCTCCTTCAGGGTGGTTCAGAACTTCAGCATTATATCTTAGGAATATAAAGCTTCTACTTAAGTGTTAAATATTATTAAATAAAACTTGGCACTTTCACAACTCAAATCACTTCGCCAGTGTTGGTGTTTTAAGTAATGTCCTTAGATGAAACTATACCCCATAAGTCAGTGTTCAACTATTAATGGCTCTAATAGTTGTGAAAGTTAGGAAGGCAGAGGGTGGAGGGAGTGGGTGACCTTGCTGCATGGAGCAGGATCATGAGAGGCCCTGTATGAAACCAAGAACCTCCTCTGGCTTATGGATAGAGGAACTGCAGTGTCTCTTCCCACTGCCCTTTCTCTCCCAAACTCAGTACCCTGGCCATGAGTTCTTTGTAACAAATCTCAGGAGGTTGCTTCCGTCACATTTTGGAAGTTCAGAAGGCTGCTTGCTAAGACACTGCAATCATTGGATCGGTTACTTTTATACTGTTGTATTTTTGCATATAGAATCCAAAGTCTAAATTTCTAAGTACAAAATAATTCTTAACTTCACTAAGACTTGAGATGTGTTTTGGTGTTTATAGGAAGTTCTTGTAGCATTGCCGTCTCCAGAGTTTTAATTTTCTGATGGTGTTAATCTGGTAGTCTTATCTATGCAGGGGGCTTAGTTCATACTGAATATGTAAAATGCACTAAGAGTATGCAGGTGGGGCAGTTGTGCCCTTTCAGTTTGCATCATTGTGTACACACAGCAGGGGCCTGGTGCATGCTAAGAATCTGGCATATCAGGCAGATATCTCATAGTCCTCTGCTCCGTTGCTGAGCCTTCTGCAGTCTGAGACATTTTCTTGCTGCATATTGGGATGCATAGTGGATGTCAGTGTAATTCTGGGACTTGGGGGCAGGAAAAGCATCAGACTTCTGAAATCCCATTATTCTGCTCCTTCCATCCCATGCTTCCTTTCTCTGGGTGCACTAACACCATTTCTGAATTGCTCTTAGCCACCATGGACACAAGTGCTCTGCGCCACTATGCTAGCAGCTGGAACTACATAGAGGCTGTTTTACAGTTTATATGAGCACTCTGGTGAGTGGCTTTAGTTTTAGAAATCAGCTGCCAAATCCTTGCATAGGCGATGTGATTACAACAGTGGCTTCTGAAACAGCACCAGTGGGCAGAAGAGGAGGACAGACAGGTCAAAACAGGAACTTAGACTAACCAGTATGTTAGGATCTCTGGAACACAACCTGAAACGGGGACTGCTGTGCCCCTGTAACTCTCCCTTCTTGGCAGTCTCTCACAGTGCTGTGCCTGTGACAAACAGCACATCTCTCCAGGCACTGTGGTCACTCAGCCATCAGCATGTGGAGACCCAAATCCAGCTATGTTGCATATAGTCTCTCCAGGCCACTTACAAATTAGACAGAGAGCCACCAGCCAGTCACCCCAGCCTAACACTCAGCAACATGCCATCTCAGACTGCCCAAGACTCCCTTGGACAGTGCATGCTCATTGATTAATTTGCCACTCCAACACAGGGCAGTGGAGATGCAACAGCTGTTGTTAATTGGAGCTGAGATTCTCTAAGCACTTCAATCAGAACCACACTGTTTTAGTTAAAATGTAAAATAGATTTATTAACTACAGAAAGATAGATTTTAAGTGATTATACAAAGCAGGCAGAGAGACCATAGTTGGTTACATAAAGAATAAAAACACAGTCTAAATTCTAACTGAGGTTTGAATCAAACAGCTTTTCTCACCCTCATAGAGGGTATAGGTTGTATTTCCTTGTCAGCCTGGGATCAGTCTCCCCAGTTTCAAGTCTTTGTCTTCCAAGTGATCTTCCCAGTTTTGAGATGGGAGAGGAGAGAGGCCAAGTGGTTATGTAATCAACTCTCATTTATACTTTCTCTCCAGGTGCCAGAAAGATTCTTGCTGTGATGCACATGTTAGGCAGCTCCCATTGCATACGTGTCCTCTCTGAGGAGCCTCTTGGAGAGTTGATTCTTCTAAGTTGGCCATCAGCACATATCTGGCTGATCCTCTCTAAATGTGTCTTGTCGTTTGTTTCTTTATTGCTACTGAAAGACTAGCTGTGGGCATCTCACCGCGTATTTCTGTAACACATGTATAACATAACTTAAGATAAAATGGTAACACACATTCAACGGGGTATAGTAATGGTCAGTAGATCATGACTTTTGAAAGGGTATCTGACAAGGCATATTTTGTGCCAAACGTACCACCGTCTATCACAGTGGTGAATATGGGGAGCTCCAGGGTGCTGCTTTAAGGTACAGTGTCACACCAAACTCTTCCTGGAGTATCTTCATGTGGTGCAGCGCTGTTTCTGGGCTCAGAAACCAAAATCAATTAGTAGGAAGGGGCTGTTCTACAATCCTGCAATGATCAACAGTGGCAATGGAATTTTAGAATAACAAAGGCAACTTTCTTTGAGATCTGCACAGAACTGGCCCCAGAGCTGCTTTCTTCAACAGCAAACATAACATTTTGACAAAACAAACAAGAATTTTTTAATTTAGACATTCAAGTTCTGTAAAATCAGGTTTGTTTTTGTTAAAATTGTTTTTAACTAAAATAGTTAAATATTTTTAAGAAACCTATAAATTAAATCAATTGTCAGCCAGGTCAACATGCGAAACTTAAAATATTGGCTTCTACAGCTAACTCAGTCGTCGTCACCTTCATTTTCCTCTTTGTTCATAATCTGGAAAAGAAGAAAAAAAAGCTTTCCTGCTTTTTCGGGTCCCAAACGATTTCTTAGTTTGGAATTAATTAGTCCAAATGAAGAAAATATTCTTTCTGCCCTGGCAGAAAAAGCTATTGCTGTTAAAAATGAGATTATCACCTCAACAGTCTCCGAATCTAAATGCTTAAGTGACTTCTACCAGTTTACTGATGTGACTTTCTTTAAAACATCAGCAAACATATTTCTTGAGTGGTTCATCCTTCGCTCTGAAGTTTATTATAATTGGCATTATGAAGTGATGATTGCTGGATGCCCATGTCATAGCCAACTCCTCTTCTTCAGCAGTTAAGGTTTGATCCTGGTGCCAACTATTGAGGATATTTGCAAGAAAATGAGCTGGAGATGGTACTAATCTCTTTTGTTTAATACTTATAATTTAACTCTGTGATTGCATATTTCTCTTTTTAAGATCTCACTCAGTTCATCCAAATTTCAACAGCATCATCAATAAAACAACTATTTCCCTGCATTTTGTTCCAGGCTACAGAAATAGGCTTCAGGGTACTCAGCGTGCATTCAACATTTCTCTTAAGCCCAATGTTGGAACTATGGCTGTGACAGTGCCCTCTATTTTGTTCACAAACTGTCATCAGATTAGGCCAGTTCTTGATATAATGCACAGAACTGTCCACTAGTGAGTTCCATCGCATGTCTTGCGGGAGAGTTAGCTTGGTTCCGCCCACTTTTTTCAGAGCAGCTTATGCAGAGTGGTTGTTAAGGAAGCATTTTTCAATTTCAACAACATTAGCCTTTATTTCTGGCATACTGAAGTCTTTGGCTAGGAGGCGCATCAAATGGGCACTGCAACTGTGTTGTTAGCTTGGGACTCTCTTCTAAATTTCTTCTCATCTTCAATATATTTGCAACATTGTCTGTGACCAAGCTGCATATTAGATATTTGAAAAATTTTTTACAGTTTGTTATAGCTTTTACATTACTTCTTATAGGTGTGTGCATTTCCTGGTGTATCGATTGTTTCTGTAAGGAAGGCATTCCTTTCTTTTGTTACACAAGCACATAGAACAAGATCATTGGGTATATTACTCCATCCATTAAAACTCAGGTTAACAGTTTGCCTGCAACATCTGTCCTATTGGGTGGACTGTATTCTGGTCATAAAGTCTGAACCATTTTAATGAAGAGTGGGTTCTCAGTCATACAGAACCGAGAATTTGTTGCATAAACAAACCAGGCAATTTTTTCATCCATTATCTCTTTTTTTTTAATTTGCTGGTTCTTATCATAAACTAGTTGTTTGTGGAAGATGGAGTTTTTTGGTTTTTTTGCTACAAGTGATATACTGTAGCTGTATGACACACAGGATGTGACTGAAACACTATCGTTAGCAGATAACTCTGAAACTAAAGAAAATGACGGTGATCTTGGAGGGGGATAGTCTTAAGAATCCTATATGTTCAGTATGGATTCTCCTAAACAAAATGTCAATGCACTTACTAAAGTAGCAGATGGTAATAATTATTACTCTTTGTATTCACTGATAGACTCATAGACTTTAAGGTCAGAAGGGACCAGTACAATCATCTAATCTGACCTCCTGCAAAATGCAGGCCTCAAGACCTCACCCACCCACTCCAGCAATAGGCCATCAACCTATGACTGAGTTATTTACCTCCTTAAATCATGATTTAAGGACTTTAAGATACAGAGAATTCACCGGTAGGTGAACCATGCCCTGTGCTACAGAGGAAGGCAAAAGAACCCCAGAGCCCAGGCCAATCAGCCCTGGGGAAAAATTCCTTCCCAACCCCAAATATGGCGATAAGTTAAACCCTAAGCACATGGGCAAGTCTCAACAGCCAGTTACCCAACAAACAATTCGCTGTAATAACTCAGAACCCACCCCATGTACTTTCCCCTCTTAGGCCACTTGTATATCCACCACACGTAGCCAAATATCAGTCAATTTCCAAAATAGGCGAATCATACCATCCCCTCCATAAATTTATTAAGCTCAGTTTTGAAAGCAGTTATGGTTTTTGCCCCCACAACTCCTCTTGGAAGATTATTCCAGAACTTTACTCCTCTAATGGTTAGAAACCTGCATCTAATTTCAAGCCTAAATTTCTTGATGGACAGTTTATAACCATTTGTTCTGGTGTCCACATTGGTGCTGTACTCAAATAATTCCTCTCCCTCCCTGATGTTAATCCCTCTGATGTATTTATAGAGAGTATTCGTATACCCCCTCAACCTTCTTTTGGTTAGGCTAAACAAGCCAAGCTTCTTGAATCTCTACTCATAGGGCAGGTTTTCCACTGCACAGACCATCCTTATAGCCCAAACCATCCTTGTAGCCCATCAAATGATACTCGGTACTGCTTAAAAGGTGAAATTGTAAAAGGAAGATTGCTTATTTCTGCGATTTATTTTTTTATCACAACTTCATCAAAAATGATAGTACCATAGAGTAACAACTATATTATTTGCTCAAACATGAAAATTCAAGAACAGTCCAGAAGGAAGACAGGCAGTCCTTAAGAAAGAAGTATGAAATTAAAAAAAAGTTTATCAACCTGAAGACCCTACATGTTGAAGCATGTTCCTTTCATCATCTTCATCTTTGCATTTCTTTGTTGCACTGCTTGCATTTTGCATGCATGCCTTTCTTACCCATAGGTGGAGGAACTTCATTAAAATATACCTTAACTGAGTCTCTTATAGCTTGCTGCCATTATAGGTTTTCCCTTCTAGTGAGAGAATGGTGTGGTAGATCTCAAATCAATGAAGGCTACACTCAGAAAGACCTCAAGACTTCTGGAATATGCTGCTCAAACAGTTTCACTTTTGTTTCTACTGCCTGTCCCTCCCTTCTCACATTTATCTCCAGACTTCTTGTCCAGATCTATTCCACCACCAACAATCTTCTATTCATTGAACTTTTTGAAACGTTGCACCTTTAGAAGAGGTAAGTGATTGACTGTGTATACAAATTTTCAGAGGGACAATAGGGTCAAAGTCTGTTATTTCTCACCTCTTTTATTTCTTTTATTTATTTATTTATTTATTTATTTATTTATTTTAAAAATGTTTTGTTGTTAACAAGCTTGTTATCTCTGGAGACACAAATCCACAGTTGGAGATCTACAAAACTAAGCATCTCTGATGGTATCTTCTAGACTGAGCACTGAGTCCCATTGTGTAGATAGAAAGATTACCCTAAGTAATCTATACAGAAGCCTCTGGAACCTCATAAAATTGGTTCCCTAATCCATGAACAATTGGAATTAATTTACAAAACTTTTCTTAAACATTATGTGAACGTATTGTTTCATGTTATAGAAATAGAATTTATAATCCCTATTCCATGGTGAGATATCTTTGCGCTATAATGTGTCTTAATTAAATCTATCTTTAAATAGGTTTTTTTATTCAAAAAGTATTTCATTTTTAAAAAAATCCCTCAAAGTTCAGGTCTCAGCAGTAACAGCTTTCTAGTGCTCATAGAAAGTTTCTTGATATTCACTCATCTGACCACAATGAGATTCCTAAAAGGCTTTATTAATTTTTTTTTTTTTCTGCGAAATAGAACCCTTGTGCAGTTTTGGGATCTCAGCTTTGTTCTTAATTTGCTCATGAGAAGTTAGCTACAGGCTTGTTTATGAAGATGGCTTTTTTGGTGGCAATTACCTTTACTCAAAGATTTGGGGAGATATGGACTATAATGGCAAGCTTTCCATTTACGGTATTCACAAGGGCAGATTTCAGTTGGGGCCCATCTAAAATTTTTACCTGAAGTTTCTTCTGAGTTTTACATGAACCAAACTCTTCAACTTCGTTTTCTTTCCTGAGCCACATCTAGCTACACCAGAATCTGTCATTCATGTACTATGTGTTAAGCAGACATTAGATTTTTATTTGGACAGGCCTTTCAGGAAGACCCCCCTAGACTTTGTTTCTGTTAGAGATGGGTCATGGGGAGCCTCTGTCTCCATTCAGGCTTCTAAATGGATTTCTGGATGTATAAATGTCTATTATGGTTCTACTGAGTTTCCTTCTACCCTATGAGTTGAGCATGCATTGTACTAGACCATAGTCTACACCTAAAGCCCCCACATAAGGACATTCCAGTTGCTGACATTCGCAAGGCAGGAAGCATCATCCTTGGTGCATATATTTTCCACCTATTAAACTTTGGTTCACACTGCAAGATCAGATGCTGTGGTAAGCAACACAGGGTTGAGAGGGTGTTTTTTGTTTTGTTTTGGTTTTTTGTGCTGGACTTTGTGCTGAAACTCACACCTTAAAAGATTACATCCAGGGAGTCACTTGAAGTGGAGCACCCAGAGGATAGTACTTGAAGGAGAGGATGCCCATCTTGTAAGGTAACTGAAGTTCTTCAAAATGTGTCACCCTGTAACTCTACTGCGAGCTCTGCTCTCCCCTGCTTTGTTGTTTCCTCTGTGGAACATCTTGGTAGAGAAGGAATAGAGGGTAGTTTGCCCATACAGCCCTATGTAGTCTATGTGGCCTTATAACCCATACTGGGGATACATGCATGGGCCAAATGGGCACTACCCAGAAATCTCTGATCCAAGATGGAAGGTCCATACACGGAGTGGAGCACTCCCAGGGAGAGACATTTCAACTTGGATTACTGCACAGTGTGTGTAACCTCTCCTACATCATGAACAATAGCTGGAACTTCTGGTTGAAGTCTTTTCCTCTCGGTGCTCTTCGGCAATATTTTTGTGGGATCTTGAGGCACAACGTTGCTTAGATGCTGGCCAAGTTGTTTTTTATGCCATATCCTGTCAGTATGGGAGCTCTTGGAATAATGTGTTTAGGTATGTGAAATTTTATTTGTTGTGATAGTAAATACCTCAACGCAACCATAACGGAATGCATTTTTATTTTAGAAGTTTCTGATTTAAGGGGCTAGATTCTGCCACCTTTATTCATTTTGAAGGACAGTTGCATAAATATTCCTTTGCTGGCAATCTGATCCTTAATAAGAAGATTTTAGTATGCTGTTGACAGACGAAATTAAGATAAATGCCAATTGAGCAGTGTTTTAACTGCTGTCCTTTAATTTGTGTCCACGCATGCCTGCCACATTGTGGATTCTCAGGCTGCGATAGAATGCAGAATCTTTAGTTCAAAGTCACAGGCCTCTGCTGCCTGTGGAACTCTCTAAGCTAAGGGCATTATTACTAAGCTCTTTTTTGTTTGGAATAGCCACTAAAATGGGACATAACATACTCAGCTAATGTCTGTTTTCTTCAACTGTGAGGGAGCATGAAGATTTTTTGGCTCTTGTCTCAAACAAGAATGGCAACTTTGCATCCCCTTTTATGTGGAAAGCATAGCCTCCAAATACCTTGCAGCCAGATGCAAAATACAGCAGTAGTAGCCTATTTACAGCAGATTTTTGCGTGATGAGTGGTGATTAAGATTTTGAAATATAGGCTGAATTACTGCTTCATCTAGTCAATTTGAATAGTCAGTCATTGAAAGGAAAATAACTAAAAAGTCACCTCATTAAACCTGTTATATTTTGGAAACACTATTTGGAGGAATTTTCTTGTCATGTGGATCAACAAATTCTGTGACTGCTATATTTAGAAAACATTGACATAACAGTCTGGTCATGAAGACATTTGGCAGTATAAAGAGATTTTGGCAGCTTAAACTTTGAAAAAGTAATTAACGGTGCCTGTTTTGTTTCATAGCAGTCCTTGTATAGTTTTTTCAAGAAAACTTGTTGTACTTCACTGGCTTTTTTGTAATCTTTATTTTAGACGTCTCAATCCAAATTCTATATCAGCATTTGAAGCTAATGAAGAGCTCAGTCTCCATGTTGCTGTGGAAGGCAAGATTTATCTAACTGTTTATTGTCCTACTGAAGCTGCTAGCAGAGTAAACAGCATGTCAGCCAGTGACAAATTAACAAGATGGGAAGTTCTGGGTGTCCAGGGAGCATTGCTAAGTCACTTCATTGAGCCAGTTTACGTCAGCAGTATACTTGTTGGTAAGACTTCTTTTAGCAATTTAAAATAATTATTGCTTATGCCCTTGCTTTCAGGTATGGTATTTCATTCTGGTTATATTAATAAAAATACTAACCAAGTGGAATATAATGTTTTATTTTCAAATTTGTTTGGCATTTTCTATACTTTGTTTTTTAAAAAAAATAAATAAAATATGAATATATTTATACTTAAAATTTGTTTACTTCTTTGAGATTATATGTTCTTTATTCTCAGATTACCCTCTCTGTCACCACTCATTAATTCTACATTTTCTGGGTTTTGGTGGTTTGCCACTCAAGTAGTTATTTTGTGTTGAAAAATAAAATTTTGTTACAAAAGCTGTGGTGACCACTTAAATTCAGACTATGGTAACTTGCACGTATGAAAACTTAGAATTATACAGTGCTGGTAATTAGACAGTGGAAAATAAAACTGGTTAAAAAACTTGAAAATTTTCTGTTGAATTTTAAGGATATTTTGAAAAATGTCATCACATTCAAAATTTGTATTACAAGTTGAAGAAAAACCTTTGTAGATCAGCTTACTTTCTCCTATTAAAGGTATATTTAACTATTTGATAATAGATTTTATTCTGGGAAATAGCAACTGCCAAGGTAATAAGATTTTTTTTTATTTTTTTTGGCATCATATGGCAGTGATGGCTTTCTTGAATTCCTACAGTAGTATTTGGCTATGTAAACTCAAATAGTTGAAATGGAATTGGGGAAGTAACATGATAATATGCTGAAGTCTCTCAGGTATTTAATCTTCCCTCAACATTTATATTGTTAAACTAGTTTACATGGAGATCAATTCCCCAGATTTAGTGAGTTTTCTCATGACAGTGTATGGAATGCAGTTTTGGAAGCAGTGTAAGAAAAGCATAAAGTAATCTTCCTCCCCGCCCCCCCAACTCTCCTAGTACCTAATTGTATGCCTGTTTCTGTCACTCCATACAGAATGTAGACTCTCACGTATATGCTCTAATATTTTTAGAGTGTAGATTAATATATACAAAACTCTTATTTCTACCTTCCTCTTGACAAAAGCTCTCCAGGGGCTACTTGATGATGTGCAGTCCTTGGAACTGGTTCAGTCCTATATGGATAGAAGGAAACGCAGTTATCCCCGATGGAAGTGTGTACTTCAAAGCTCAGAAAAGTCAAAGGCTACGGCTGCACTACAGAGTTTACAGTGGCACAGCTAGTGCATATGCTCTAATCCAGTGGGTGAGAGTTCTCCTGTCAATTTAATTCCTCCAGCCCCTGCATGGAGCAGTAGCTATGTTGGCAGGAGAAGCTCTCCCTTCAACATAGCACTGTCTACACCAGTACTTAGGTTAGGATAACTTGCGTTCCTTGACAGTGGCTAACTCTCAGCCCTGAGTGACACAAATTATATCAATATAATCTGTGCTGTAGCCATAGCCTAAACAGAAATATGATGAGCCAAACTCTTCTATTAAATTACTAGAATAAATGAACATAGAGTAACTCCAGTGATGCCAGTGCAAAGGTTGACCTTCTAGATTGAAACACAATCATAGGTTTACCTTCTAGAATAAATCACCATCAGAACTTGCATATTTAATTTGTATCTTGAGCATAGAGATACCAAAGATTAATTGGGCCTCTCTAGAGAGAAATTCCAAAGGGTTAGTTTAGTTCAGCAAAACAAACAAGGAGTCCTGTGGCACTTTTAAAGACTAACCAATTTATTTATCGCATGAGCTTTCGTGGGAGAAAATCCCACATTGTTTGACGCTTTAAAGATGGGGAGCTTACAGAATTGAGGGGAAATAAATGCAGGGAAGTGTATGTCATAGGATCAGGTCAGGTTGTAACAGCAAATCAGAGCCGTTGTTAAGATTCAAACATTGGGGAACAGCATATAGAGGAAGGTGAGGTCAAATCACCTGTAGTAATGAGCACATATCCATGCAACAAACCACATTGCCCACATATCTGCACCAAAGATAACCATCACTGGACCTAAATCAAGCCAACTACTCCATCAAGGGCTCATTTACCTGCTCGTCCACTAATGTGATTTATGTCATGTGCCAGAAATGCCCCTTCAGTGTTTGAATCTTAACTATGGCTCTGATTTGCTGTTACAACCTGACCTGACCCTATGACTTCCACTTCGCTGCATTTAATTTCCTCCTATTCTGTAAATTCCCCATCTTCAAAGCGTCTGACTAAGTGGGATTTTCTCCCATGAAAGCTCATGCGATAAATAAATTAGTTAGTCTTTAAAAGTGCAGCAGGACTTCTTGTTTGTTCTAGAGAGAAAATATCCTAACAAAACAAAGGTGGTATGTGTTACAGAGGAACTTCAGCAAAAGCTTGTGTTGCCAGTGACTATGTTGTCTGTCCAGTGGACTTATTGTAATTCAGTTTGTAAAGCTAAACAGAGGAGATGAGTAATAATTAAATCTGGAATATCTGAAACTTCTGGGTTTTGAGCTCCAATCAAAAATCTGGTCACAATTTAGCTGCATTCTAATATTACTAATTACACTGATGTGCCTGTATGTTGGGTTTTTTGTTTCAGGGGATGGAAACTGCTGTGACACAAGAGGACTAGAAATAGCTATAAAACAACGTGTTGATGATGCACTCACGTCAAAGCTTCCTGTTTTTTATCTGGTCAACAAACCTCATATTAGTTTGGTGACGGCTACACATCCAATTCAGATAGACTTGGAACACAGATGTCTTAGTGTGAATTGGTCCCAAGGGGACACTACATTGGAAGTTGTGAATGGTTTAAATGGAAAAATCATTGAAAGGTTAGAATTTTTTATTGTGTTAAAATTAGTGCTGAGCCCAATCACTCTGTGTGCTTGTTCCTATCTTAGGAAGTTATGATTCTCAAACAGTTCTGGGGTTAAGCCACAGTATTATAAAGTAAATGACAAGTTCTTAACTTTGGCAGTAAAGATGAACTTAAGTTTGTACACTCTAGTTACTCCATTTGAGCTGGCCTTTCTCAAGTGAGTTACTGTCCTGCAAAACATTCAAGCCATAGAGTGATTTGATTAGTAACGCAAATTGCTTTGATCAAATCCAGGGGCAGCGGCATTTGAGCTTCAAATACAACCCCCACTACCTGGGCCAGCTAGTTGGAGCTTAAAGCACCATTTATCTTGAAGCAGAGAATTTTATATGCACATGTAAGTTAAGTTAGTGGTACAATGCAAAGTTGTACATTGAACTAACACTGTAATGGAGACATGCCTTGCTTCTATTCCAGTAGTAAATCAAGAGGATATTAGACAGCAGCTACTAAAATAGAAACATTTTTAAAATAAGCAGGTTCAGATAACTTTCATCCAAGAGTTTTAAACAAGCTGCCCAAGGAACTTGGATGATTAGTATTAATTTTTTTTCTAATAAATCTTGCAATTCTGGGGAAATTCTAGAAGACTGGAAGAAAGCTAATGTGCCAGTATTTAAAAAAGGTAAATGGGACAACCTGGGGAAATATGGGCCTGTCAGCCTGACATTGATTCTGAGCAAAATAATGGAGCAGCTGATCTAGGACTGTAATTATATTACCCTCTAATTCTTTTTCACGTCGGTTTTATGGAAAATAGCTCCTATTTGGGATGTTCAGGTGGAGAAGGAACTGAGGACTGTTCACCCACACATCCATATGTAGCCTCAGTGTGTGGCACAAGGAGCATAAGAATGCATGTGCAGGATGAATGGACACTCATGGAAAATCTCCAATCAAAGGCACAAGAGGCATGTGTACCTGGAGCGGAACATCCATAGGGACACATCTCGAATTGCAGTTCTTGCACAAGGTAACTGCTACTTCTTCGTTGAGTGTTGTCCCTGTGGGTGCTCCACTTGTGGTGTGGTGTCACGTCCCATGGTGCCCTTGATCGGAGAATCTTCACAGCAGTTTTGGTGCGGGCAGCGCACACGCCGGCAGTGTCTCATGGTGTTCAGCACATCTGTAAGTGCACGTGCGCTGCCCGCCACCCTCAGTTCCTTCTTAACTGCCAGTCCGAGATGGAGCACCTCGCAGTTCTTTGCTTCTTCCCCAGTTTTTCTAATACATTCTTCCTTTTAATTCAAAAACAATCTACCATTCTTTTCATCTGTTATTTTTCCTCCTTTCTTTAAAAAAAAAAAAAAAAAAAAAAAAATTCCTTCTCTCCCTAAGTCCATTTGTTGAGGGGTTAAAAGAAGGAAAGGAGGAGAAAGAGAGAGAGAGGAGACAGCCAGGCACAAAAAAAAAAAGACAAAACGAGATAACACACTTCACAGTCATCATGCAGACCCTGTCAGGTCGCCATTCTACGCCCGCCTCGCTGGGTTTCAAGTCCTGTTCCTCATGTTGAGAAGCAGTGCCTGCCTCTGATGGTCATTCTTGCTGCATCCGATGTCTGGGGTAAAACCATGTACCCGAATAGTGTGCTCACTGGAACAACCTTAGTGCTTGTGCCGGCAAAGATAGGGACCTGCAACTCAAGCTTATGTTACTTGAGACTTCCCTGAAGCCTGCCTCTGACCCAGGCCCAGAGAAAGCTACATGCTCTCCCAAGTGCAGGGCTACAACTCCTGCCTCTAGCCCACTCCCAAAAAGAAGGCACCCTGACAAAGGGGCCTCTCACAGAGGAGGTTCCAAAGAGGCTTCTGAATCCTCCATTACCAAATGGTCCTCAGTAACCAAGGACTCTAAACGTCCGGCTGAACAGACGAGAGATCCTAAGAGGCTCTGTCTCTGCTTCTCACATGGTGTGAAAGCATGATGACTGTTCCTCCATGTCGACAACAGCATCACAGCACAACACGGTACTGCCAAGCTATCAAACCCCCTGTGCCACCCTTGATGCCATCAGTAATCATGGCACTGCCTGTATGTAACATTGGCACCACTGACTACCTCGGCGCCGTTGACTACTCCAGCACCGATAACCGTCTCAGCACCATCCATCACCTTGGCACCCATCCTGGTGCCGCCGCTGCCTGCTTCCGACACAATGCCTGACCCCTCAACCCCTGACATCCACAGCACTGACTACCACTGAGCATCCAAATATTCAAACTGCACCATCTCTAAAGAAGGAGAAACAACACCACCACCAAACCAACTCCTCCTACATTTCCTCACTCCATTGCACCTCATACTTCTCCAATCCATCTTGCGCATGATGAAGCCTTTTCTCACCACTTTAGCTCAGATGACGAAAATTTCAAACAGTCTCGCTTCTCATCCCCAGATGTATCACCTAGATAATCTTCCTCACATAGCTATCTGATGCACTACTTTCCATACGGACCTCAACATGACTATGGTCCAATCTCGTTTCCATCCTCTTATCCTTATTCACAATGGCATCCATATCAAGACCTCTCCAAACATCCAGCACCTGCTGTAGCCACTTCTCGTACAGCTGAACCGACCACTCCAGCTTCCCTTTCTCTCGCAAGTTCTTCTCACCTGGTGACTGACATATCGTCACCTCACACCGTGGCATCTGTCATAACATGAATCATCCTCCTCACCTGACAAGGATATTGTTCTACAAACAACGCCGATAATGGATGATCCCAAACTGTTCAGTGAATTTCTAAAAAGATGGGCACAAGAGCTGGAAATTCCATTGCAAGATGTCAAGGAGCCATCACACAGGATGACCAGCATCCTACACACCACTGCACCTTCAAGGGTTGCCATCCCAATGGATGATGCATTAATGGAGCCCTCCGATCTTATCTAGACAACTCCAGCAACCATCACACCCACAAACAAAAAACGGATAGAAAATATCACATTGCTCCAAATAATATGGAGTTTCTTTTTACCCACCCTCCACCTAATTCTTCAGTGATAAATGCAGCCGCACACAGAGCCTATGTAACAATCTACCTATAGGTCCACTCCTTTTGATAAGAAATGGAAATGACTTGACCTTTTGGGGTGCTAAGTCTATTCCTTTGCTACATGAATGCTGAGAGTCTCCAATTACTAGGTCTTCCTTTCAAATTACAATCATTCCATTTATGAAAAATGGGCTCTCTTCTCTGAAGACCTTCCTGATTCTAAAAAAGACCAATTCAATAAACTCATTACGGAAGGACAACTAGTTACATGCACTTCACTACAAGCAGCCTTAGACATTGGAGACACTGCAGCTTAGACGACTGCAATCGTAATGCAGCGTGCCTCCTGGCTACACAACGCCGGAATACCCAGGGAACTACAGTCAAACATACTTACCTTTTGATAAAACGAACCTCTTCACTGACGACCAACAACGTCCTTCACTCCATGAAGGAATCCAGGACCGCCCTTTGAACCCTGGGCATTTATACACAGACCACAAAGAGAAAACATTACAAATTCCAGTCTCTCATACCCCATTACCAACTCAAGAACACTACAGACATTATGACAACCAGCGCTCCAGACAAAGGACACAGCAAAAGAAACAAACTTAGCCTTCCACCAATTCCCAATCCGCCCAACCAAAACAACAGTTTTGAAAATGTGGTCGAGGGAACAAGAAACCTCCAAAACAGGGCAGTAGAACATCAAGACATTATCAACTTAGAATTCTCCCTCAAGCCTTTTTACCATCATTGGGCTTCCATCACATCGGACAGATGGTTACTCCAGACAATCAATACTGGTTATACTATCTCATTCCTCTCCAAACCTCCTCCCTACCACCCTTCCCCGTCCCTTTTCAGAGACCCAACTCATTTACAAACCTTTTCATCAGAAATCAACCACCTCCTGCAAATAGGAGCCCTAGAACAAGTCCCTCCACAACACGAGGGAAAAGGGTTTTCTCAATATACTTTGTGGTGCAAAAGAAAAATGGAGGTTGGAAACCTATTCTGGACTTATGCCTAACCAACAAGTTTGTAATGAGGCAAAAATTTAAGATGACAGCCCTAACCACAGTCATACCTGCACTGCAAAATGGAGATTGGTTCTCGACCCTCAACCTCTGCAGTGCTTTCTTTCATGTCACAATTCACCTGGCCCACGGACGTTTTCTCAGGTTTATGTTCCTAGTCACACTACCAATGCAAAGTTCTTCCTTTTGGTCTATCTATGGACCCAAGAGTTTTTTCAAAGATACTCTCTGTGTTAGCTGCATACGTAAGGGGCCCTGGGATTTTTATATTCTTATTTGGACAACTGTCTGCTGAGAGCTCCTACGCTCCAGCAGGCCAAGCTTGCAACTCAGATCATATTGAACACTTTTCAAAGCTTGGGCCTCTGAGTGAACATGGAAAAATCCATAATATTCCTGCCCATCAGCTAGCTTCACTATCTTCCCCCCCCCCCCCAACTCCTTCCCCACTTCTCTCAGCCCCCGGCCCCTTTCCTGCCCACCCTGGCTCCTTCCCCACCCGCCCACTGGCTCCCCGACCCCCTCTCCTTCCAGCTCCCCAACACTTCCCAGCCCCTTCCCTGCCCGCCCGCTGGTTCCCCAGGTCCCTTCCTTGGCCACCCACTGGCTCCCTGCTCCTCCCTCCGCCCACCCCACCACTCCTCGGCCCCTTCCCCACATACCCACCGGCTCCCTTACCCTCCCAGCCCCCTCCCCTTACCTGGCTGGAGCTGCAAGGGTGGCCAGAGTCTACAAGTACTTACTTAGGAATAAAAATGTGTATAGAAAACAACAGGTATAATAAAATCTAGTGGCTGGGCTGCCAAGGGTGATGGATTCTCCATCCCTGAAAATTTTTAGATTGACTAAGCAGTGTTCTAAAAGATATGCTCTAGTTCAATCATGATGTAGCAGTTTATCAGCATGGGACCCACCTGCAGAGCACCTCCTGGTGGTGGTATTGGGGAATTAGCTCAAGTGGCCCACTGCCGATAGTCTCTTCCAGCCTGTCGTCCCAGAGTTCCAGCCACTGCTGCTCTGGGCCTCTGCCCTTCTGGCTGCTTGCAATTTCCCTGGGGCTGGTCTCACAATGGCCACACTGTGAGCTTCCATGGTGCTGGCTCCCTCATCCAGCAGGAGAACCTGCTGCCCATGCCCAAACTGAGTAACTAGATCTGCTGCTCCCTCTTATACCAGGCTGCCTGCCCCTTATTGGCACTGCAGCCCTCTCACCCTATTGGCTGCTGCTCCCAGGCCCAGTTAACCCTGGCAGTGCCGTAGCAGGGCAACTGCACCGCTACACATGAATTAATTCAGAGAAATCCTATGCCCTATGTTATACCAGAGTTAAGACTAGATGGTCACAGTGGTCCCTTCCAGCTTTACAATCTATTAGCTTAGGCTAATTTCATCCTTCCTGCGATCAGACACCGTTTAAGGTGCAAGATTCTCAGTGAAGCACCAACATATGAAATTAAGTAGTCTTTTATTATTGAAATTAACTCTTTTCTCCCCTTTGTCTTCCATCAGCAGTACAGCTTTGAGGAGATTGAGAATACTCAATAGTTTAAATTATACTAAAATCAATTGTATATCTGCTCTGGTAAATTACAGGTTTGAAATGATTTGGCCAACCATCCAGTAGCTATAATAATGGGGATTTATACTTCTTGTTTCCATTATCTTTGTTCATTTCTATACTAAGTGAAGAATATATTGTGTATGTAGTTTGAAAAAGACAATCTTTATTTAAAGTGTCGTAGATGGAGCAAATAGAATCTGAACTGAATAACATTTGTTAATTTGCCTGATGGCTTTTCCCACCCCATCCCCACCCCAGTTCACCATTCAAAAGTGGCACATCAATGGCAAGTCGTCTCTGCAAGGCTGCGATGCTAAGTCGTTTCAAACTGCTCACTAAGGAAGCAAAACGAAATGATTTGCTTGAAGCAAGTACATATCTTGAAGCAAAGGTAAGGCTAGTTAAAGGAAAAGGTTGGTCTGGAGAGTGTCTCTGTCTTTATCCCTTCTGGTTCGAGCTCAGTCCTTGCTGCTCACTTCAACTGAATTTGCTATATTCTGGCTGCTTTCCTGCAGTTTTTTCTAAGCAAGTCTGGAGCCCCATCTTCATTGCTCCTTTTCTGGGGCTGGGTGGGTAGGATCATAAGGCCACCAGCAGCAGGCCTCAAAGGGCTCAATAACCCCTATTACAGAAATCCATAAGCTATTAGTTGCACTGAAATTTTGCTGGACTTACAAAATTACCTTGACAATTGCTAGATCTTGAATTATTGTTGAGGTTAATGTTAGAAAGTCCATGCAAAACTCTTCCTCATGGTTACTAATTGAGAAATATCTCCTGTTGGGTTGAAACTTCCATGTATGGTCTTCATCCATCAATGACTGACAACCATTTCCTCATAGTGGCTAGTTTGATATTGATACAGCAAGTTTTTGTTTCATTCTTAGCACTAGACAGATGCTTACTTAGCGTAAGTATAGGCACTGTTGTCCCAGGTAGTACTCTGGTGGGAAAGGGATATCGGTAGAAGTGGAGAGAGAAGGTGATAATTCAGTAACAGGATTTGGGACTGAGCGTGATCTTTAGTTTGTAGGGCTGAGAACACTGAGGGAACACCAACTTAAGGAATAATGCTATAGTTTGTAGCTGTACTATTTTGAAACCTTGATGCTATGATAACTTTTTTCCCCCTCTGCAAATAAAATAAAACTGTGCATGTAATAAAGAGCATAATGAGATTACATTCTATCCTGCTGTACAGTTGCTGGTTCAAGCTTGCTCAATCATAGACATACTAAAAAAGAGAACACCTAAATTTCCCTTCAGACTGTTTGGCTGAATGCCTGGAGAGTATAAACTTTTCTTGAACATTAGACCCTTCTATTTTTTTCCTGAGACAAGATAGTATTTTTCTTCCTGTGAAGGTGCACATAGAACTTGCCTTTCTAAGACTCTCTCTCCACTGATCGGGCGCAGTTCGCTGCCATCAGATCAGTTTATCCAGTATGATTGAGCAGAGATTGAAGACCTGCTCAATAGATCTAAAAGTCACTTTAAAAAAAACCATCTCTGACAAAAGAGTAACGAAGCATCAATGGATACATGTCTCCTGTTGGCGCAGCATAATGGAGATGATGTGCAGAAGAGAATTTAGAAAATCGACGTAAGTTACGCAGGCTACTCTGTGTAACTCCTGTCGACTGCCACCAAATTTGCCAGTAAGTGTAGACCAGGCCTAACAGATGTTAGGAATTCCTCTGTCAGCATTTGCTATGCTTTTTATTTATATAATAATTACTAATTTTATAGATTATACTAAACCTTTTCAATGGTTTCAAAGCTGCCATTATAAATGTACCTGTATTTGGATTCATGCAATACATTGCTAAATATTAACATGTTGTAGAGAATGAATAATTAAATTGTTGATGATGACAAACATGATGAAAACAAACCATAGATGGATTTTACCAAAAAAACCCTTTCCTTTCCAGTACATGAAAAGCAGAGCCTGTTTCGTATAATTTGTCTCTCCTCTCCTTCCCCCATCTCCTTCATGCTACCCAATCTGCTGAATTTCTTGTTCACATTAAGTGAATAATGGCATCTCAAGCACCTTTCAAAATCATGTTTTGCTGTGGAATACCCTAGTGGTTCAATACATTAAAGGATGGAAAATCTTGTAGCCACCTGTGATGTTAATTCTGAATAATTCTTTATTTTTTGTTTCTCTAGATTAAATCAGCATCCTATCAGGAAGCTAAATGTTTGCTGAAAACCTATTTAGAGCAGCATGGTTATGGATCCTGGATTGTGAAGTCTCCATATATTGAACAGTTCAGCATCTAACTACTAAGCTGATATACTGGTTTTTGTGACCTATTTTAAATAAAAAAGTTAACTACACTAGCAAAATATATTTGGGTAGTGGCAGTCCTAATCTTTCAAATCAATGCCATTTACAGCAGTAACAGGTGAATGATGAAAGACTTCTATTGTAGATTTAAACACCAATATTAGACTACTTTTTTAACAAATCAGTCATATTCAAAACACCAATGTTTTGTTTTATATAATCTCACAAATCTGCTATTAAAGAATCTTATCTGTATTGTTGCTCACAGAGGAACACTTTTTGTTTTTCCTGTCAAGTTTGCAGTGTCACAGGCTATATGTTGACTTTTCCTGCTTCTCACAGCTGTTCTTCAGTGAGATTTCCATGAAAGTTGTCTTTATTCAGAGGTTGCTATTAATGTATCTGCATATATTGGTTATAAGAGTGAAGATGTTTTGGTGTCAGAAATCAATCACACTAACTTAATGAAAAATGACAATTTTTAATACTGTCTTTAGCTGTTTTTTGTTTGAGTTAATTTAAATGTGCTCATTGGAATGCTCTCATTTAGGATTAGCCAGTGGAACAGTTATTATATAAATCACTGCAGGAAGATAAAAACTTACTGTATACTTAGTGGTAAGACTTTAATATTATCCAACTTTTAGTTTTCAGAAGTGAGACGTTTGGTGTTTATCAATGTTAATCATTTTAGCTCCCTAACTTCCATTGAATTTAGTAATAGTGGAAAAGAGCACGATTGATAGTGTTGGACAATGAAGTCTTTAGCCACAATGTGTTGCATAGATAATGGTGAAAGTTTCCTTATACTGCATTGCCAATGAGCTTTGTCTTGATATGGAAAATGGAGTTGGTACTTTCCTTTCATTTAACTTTCTGAAGCCCGGAGTAGGCCTTACTAACTTGGTTGCGTTCTTCGAGGGCTGGGATTACCTCCTTCTTCAGTCTTTTTCTTGTATCTAAGGTGTGTTGACCCTTTGAATTAAGTACTTTAAAGTCAGTGTTTGGTTTCTTGGTGAAGTACATGGCTAGTAAACAATGCCATTTAAAGGGGTTAAGAGTTGTTTTCTGTTCTAACTAGCATTTTATTGGTAAAACAGAGGAGATCCATAAAATATTCCATTTACCTAGATTGTTAGGAGATGCTCCATTAAGAAGCTCCATAGTTTGAATTGCAGCGTTTCTTAAAACCATTATCTTGTCTTATAAAAATGTTGTGCCAGACTAAGCAGCTGCAAAATTTTATAATAGATTGAACAGCTGTTTTCCTCTCTTTTCTGATCAGTGTGTCTAATTGTCCCAGACCAGATCTGTATCTCTTCTTTTTTCTCAGAAAAGCAATGGAGGTTACAGACCACATTAGGTTGTCTTCTGAGATAATGTCAATCCCTGTTGTGCCTCTGGTGTTTAGTGCAGTGACAAAGTTGTTTTCTGAAGCCAGACATAAATATTAAAACTGCTCTGCATCCTGTATACATCAATCACACTTGTTTTTATACTGAAATGTCATCTAAGCTGTTGTTATAAGCTGCTTTACGTATTCCTTTCCTATTGCCTTTTTCATCTCTTCATATCATATACATCTTCCACATCAACAATTTCTTGAAAATTAGTAGGTGTTCTGTTGCAGACCAGCAGTAAATATTGTCCTCGTTCATTAAAAAGCTTGTTAAATGAAAACCCATAGAGATAAGACTGTGCATGTTTACAATCACATTAGTTCATAATTTGTAAATTCAGAAAGTTGCAATATTTTTTATTTTCTATAGTTGATTCTGTAGCAGTTTCAAGGTTGCAAGTGGTAGGTGCCTATATTAGAAATTAGCAAGATTCCTCCAGCTCATTTCTGTAGGTTACCAACAACCATTGGATGTCAGTGACTTTAGGTCAATGGTGCCAGTGTGATGTTATAGTCAAAATAGTGACAAATGGGTGAAAGTTGCTGTGTTCTGTTATCAGTTATTGAGCAAACTGATTCCCCACATACAAAGCATCAGTTGTATATTTTCCATAACTGACAGTAGTAATACTCAAGTCTTGTCTTCAAGAAACACATTTAAAATGGTATTAAAGTTAAATACCTACTCTTGTTTTGTTTTTTAAAGGAATGTTACTATACTTGAAAGAATAATTAGTTCAATTTGCTGTTTGACTTTCTGTATTTCACTTGATGCTGAAAGCTAGACTTATGTTTAATCAGTTTCATTTTGTACTCAGAGTGCTGTGAAGAGTGGGTTTCAGCTTTTCGGTGAGGGGAGGTATTGTAAAATAAAACCCTATTACAGTTTTTTCAAAATTATCTTTATCTTATTAATGAATGTTTATATCTGTAACTGCTTGTCATTGAGTAAAATGAACAGTAGGACCTTCAATAAAACCAAAACTTCTATTGGATGTGGGTATTTTTATTTTCTTGATGTGGGGAAGATGGGTTGGAATAAGAGCTTTTTTTCTCAGAAATGTAATGTCTGTGACTTAAAACTTGTTGGCTTTAATCAGTTGTTGACAATGGTACTACTCTACCAGCACTTGTCATTACTTTCATCCTTCGTGACACTTTTTTTTTTTATTTCCCTGATTTTTCTTCCTCTTCTAGTACTCGGCTTGTCATGTGCAACAAACAGGTAAAGCTTCTCACTTGTGCAACTTGAAAGTCCTCCAAAGTTGTTGATGTGCACTGCAAGACCACGCTGTGCCCTACATCTTAGGTCCCCAGAAATTCTGCCTCTTGTCAGCAGAATAAGTTGGCAGATCAGTTTCTCCTAATCGCTTTGTTTATAACTCCACTTCATGAAAACTAATAAAAAGTAGACACTTCATTTCAGGTTACATCTCCTCTCTTTCTCTCACTGAGGAATCCACACAGCACTGAGACTTCAAACCTTTGGTGCTGTATCTCTCTAGCAAGCTGCCTCTGCCATGGTATCAGAGAAGCACTGCAGAGCAGCAAGCCACATCTAAGAGTTACAGTATTTATAAAATGAAGCTTCTCCAGTCTTTACTTACCTTCAGAAATGGAAAAAATTCAATCACTGTCATAATCAGTGATCTCTGCAATCTCAGTCATCCTGCTGGACCTAACGAAATCAGGATTATAAAGCCTGAGTTAAGGGTCGCCTGACCATGATACCAGCATTGCATTTTGCACTAGAAGGATTTTCCATTTCCGCTAATCCTGTGTCCTCAAAATGTATTAAAGGTTTGGGGAACTTGTACCGCCAGGTGAAAGACTCTAGTCCAATTTGGGATCCCAACTTGATATTTAAATATCTTGGGGGACCTCTCTTTGAACTGGGGTCTTAATGGCAGACAACATCCACATTTATGGTGTGTTTTTTTAAGGACAGGGAGTCTTTATGACCATTCTCTAAATTCTCCCCTAACTTACTGTTCTGTTTTAATCATTAATCTGCCAGTGACTTTTCTGAAACCACACACATCTCAGCGAGAGACATTTCATACATTCATAAACTAGCGTTAGCTTCCTATCTAGATAGGACTGAGAAATTTTGGAGATCACCTAGACTGTCTCCATCACAGGGAGATCCAGCAGGGTGGCTGGGTGAGGTGTATGTGAGTGGGAAGAATCTCAGCCCAGAGACTTTCAAGGTAAATCTCTAGGCAACACTGCTTGGTATGACATAGCTGCTATTCTACTCCTTTCCCACACCAAAGGGAATAACACACTACCACATCACTAACAACATTCCAGTGTCTCAGACATGCATTAGCTGCTATGTGAACCTCTGTGCATACTTTTTCTAAACACCAGGTCTTGATCCATGCCACCAAACTGGATGCAGCACTTGATGGCATTGCTGTCTTCGGTTCTGGACTTAGTTCTGAAGTTCCCTTCTCCCTGTGGGGATAACTGAAGTAGAGCACCCATCCCTATGGATGCTACTCAAAGAAGCCAGAGGTTACTCAACCTGTGCAGTAACTAGTTCTTTGACAAGTTCCAGAGGGGTAGCTGTGTTAGTCTAGGTCAGCCAAACAAACAAGGAGTCCTGTGGCACTTTTAAAGGCTAACGGATTTATTTATCCCATGAGCTTTCGTGGGAGAAAATCTCACTTCGTCAGATGCTTTGAAGATGCTGCTTCAAAGCGTCGGATGAAGTGGGATTTTCTCCCACGAAAGCTCATCAGATAAATAAATTCGTTAGCCTTTAAAAGTGCCACAGGACTCCTTGTTTGTAGTTCTTTGCAGTGTGTCCCCCAGGGGTATCCATTGCTCACCTCTTTCCCCTCTGTTTCAACCTGTTCTTTCTTGGATGTTCAGGTAAGAGAAAAAACTGAGGGTGTTTTGTCCACACAGCACCTACATATTCTCCATATGCAGCATCAGGTGGTATAGAGTGTCAAATGGACACTGCTAATAAAATCTCTAATTACTGGCTCTAGAGGGGCAAGCTTCCCTGAGTGAGTGCCCTTTTTCTCATAGAAGTAATGGGACATGTGCCTTTCAGATTTTTCAGCCTATGCCCTAAAGAAGGGTGGTCGGTGTTAGACGTGTGGGTAGATGGGTTATAATCTGACAACAAGGAGGCAGCCAACTCTCACCTCCATGCTGAACCTTTATTCTCGAGCATCGGGCAAATCAGACAAAGAGGTTTTCCTAACACTAGAACAACCCACACATCTATTACTATGGCAACCCTGATGACCTAAGGTAACACAGGACACCACAGCCAGAATCTGAAAGACAGGAAAGGAGTGTCTGCCATTCCCAATCTCCATAGGCTGATATAGGATAGTTACAAAGTTTTAGTTAGCTTAGTTTGGCTAAGAAAATGGGTTGCTTTTTATTTTGTGGCTAGTAAGTAGAAAAAAAGGGCTTTATCCACATATGAAGGAAGGCTGTGAAAATAAATTACAAGGTCAGAATGTAGTGGGAAGAATGTATGGATTAAAAAGTAACTAATAAAATAGTTTTGCTTCTACACTAGGGGTGGATGCAGTAAAAAGAGGAAGAAAAACTGTCTTGTAAGAGGCAAGCACAAACCTTGCCACATACCATTGAGACCATGTGAAACCAAGAGGAATGGAAGAGAAAAAACTGGTAAGCACAGAGTAGGTAGAATATCAGATGGCACTTTGGAGTAAGAAAAGCAGCAAGTGTGAACTGTGCCAAAATGAAATTTTAGCTGAAGCTAGCAAATGGGTTTTTAGCTGAAGCTAGCAATTGGCAATGATATCATTTATTTGCTGAAGGGTATAAAGAAAACCATGAACTTCAGGGATTTTTACCAGATCCAATCCAATGGTGCTAGAGCAAACTAAGATGAGGACTCTGCTGGGCTCATCTGTTTGTGAGTATAACTGATCATATACTCGTAAAGGTTTCGTGAGTGTGTATATGTGTGCATTAAATGTTTTATCTTTAGGCTTTTATACATATTTAGAGCAATTGTATAGGTGGCATTTGGAATTTGTTAATATCTGATCTGTATTGTTAATGTTAATAAATAACATTTCCAACAGCTTTCTCCACATTAAACCATAAGGAACACTTAATACATTCAAGACTACATTCCTCATGCAGCTGGACCATCACGGTATCGGGGGAGTAGGGTGGTTGTGAGAGATCCCATGCTGAAAATGGCTTCTGATTTATCAAGTAAGCCCTGAGTGCTACTGAGTGCTAGCCAGTGCAGTGAACCTGAACTTTTAGGTTCCAAGAGACACCCAACGACATTTCTGCAATCATAGCATCCATCCTAATATCTATCCTTTGCTGAATTGTCCCCAAACAAGGATGAATAGCATATGGCCTCTGCTAATCAGCTGGAGAAATACCACATATACTCGCTGCATCTGCCTTCCCAAAAGAACTGCTTTCTCAGGACTGGTAGCCAGGAGCTCACAATGAGTTTATTAATCTTTCCATTCAAGCAGAACGAGATGCAGTGTTTCCCAAATTCTCCTTCCTTGAGTCTCGCTGCACTTGTATTTTTTAAGAGGGGGCCTACTTAACACCTTAAGCAAGATCAGATGTGTATTCTCGTGAACTTTGTAAGTAATGAATCCTGAAGATTTTTGTGATCCATTTACTTGTGCTGGCATGCATCTGTATTTGAGTTAACCTCTGTCTATGGCAAGCTTGCCTATTACATTCACTGGCTTGCCTTCGTTATATTTAGCTATTTTTATTATATTCAGCTGTAATGCAAGAAACCTTCAGGCCTGTATCCTGTAAGATATTAGTTGAAGCATAAGTTAGCATCAGTGTAGTTAAGTAGGCCGTACCCCTTGTCATAGGTAAACAGTTACCTTAGATTTTTGAGATTTAAGAGGAGCTTGCTCAATGGTAGAAGATAGAATGTTTTAGTAAGTGCCTCTGCAAGGAACATAGACGTAATGACCACAAACCTGCTCAAGCAAGGGGTGACTGGTATGATCATGAGCTGAAATGGTAGTTATAGACATTAATATGCTAACATAGGACTATTCATTAGTAGGATGAGGAAAAACAAAAAAAGGAAAAGGTTGGGGGGAGGGGGTACCCGAACTGACTGTGCATTAGATATACCGGTAGTGGCATTGCTGTAACATACTAGAAAAGTTGCATCCCAGCCCATGGGCTGTAGGGGAAGAGAGGCAGATGTAGTTAGCCCTTGGAAGGGGCCAGAATGATGGCCACTGGTGATGAGGAGGCAGGTGATGGTGATGAGGAAGATTGCAGGACAACTTTTCAGGTTGTCCTGCAAGGTATGGTGTGAGTATATGGATGTTCAGATGTCCATTCAGTAGTCTCTCCATTTGCTGTACTGTTTAAGTGTTTGTGATTTTGATAAATGTATTAATACACTATTAAATAAAGAGGAGTCCCTATAGCATGAATTTTGCAACTGAGCACATGGGATTCCCAATTGTATAATAATTTTAATACTGGGCTTGGTCTTGTCCTTCATAGTGCTAACTGGGAATTCTTAAGTAACCAATGTAATTATTATGTAATCTACAGAGGGAGCTATGCCTTTCAGCTTGAGTGTCACTTACCTGCAATAAATATCACCTATTAAAGGTGTGGCTCGACTTCGCATTTCCTTAGACCCTCACTGCTTCACGTACACGGGTATCTTCTTAACATATCATAGTAGACATGTATAAATAACATCCTGTATTTGTACACTCACTCTTTCACTAGAAGGACTGACCTGTTACAAGTATAGCATTGTGATTTAAAGTATCAAATAGAAGACGAGAACAGGCGAAGAAACTGACTCCATGTTTATGAATGCACAGAGATAGCACATTCTGAGAAAAGAACTCCAGCTGACGGCAAGTAACCTTTCTTTTCGGGAAAAGGAAAATCTATCTTAGATATATCAGAGAATTTTCCTAAGTTTAGTATATCTTTGTAAATTTAAGTGTTACAGTAGATGTTTAATTTAAACCATGTCTCCCTTTGCTATTTTGTATAACACTGTAAGATACATCCCTTGTTTATACAAATGTTACTGACACTTTCAGTATAATTACACACAGTACACACTAAAGATTGATAAGCATTAGCAAAAACTGGACTTGATCCTCTGGCCTTTCTTCATGTAGGATCGCACCCACTGGAAGTGTCCACAGAGGAAAACTATATGAATAAAATTCACTCATTGTGCTTTTAAAAGCAACTTTTGTTTGTTCGTTTATCTCTTGCTTCTCAGGAAAAGGATCTAGGGTTAGTAAAAGTGCATACTGGATGTAAGGTACTGTGGAGAAGGCAGAGAAGGAAAATACACATACACATTTTTATTGACTCAGATTCATAGACTCTAAGGTCAAAAGGGACTGATATGATCATATAGTCTGACCTCCTGCATAATGCAGGCCACAAAACCTCACCCACCCACTTCTGTAATAAGCCCTAACCTATGACTGAATTCTTAAAGTCCTAAAATTGTGATTTAAGGACTTTAAAGTACAGAGAATCCACTAGCAAGTGAGCCATGCCCCATGCTACAGAGGAAGGCTAAAAAGCAAAGATAAAAGCAGACTCATTGTTAACTAAAAGTTTATGCGTTTCTATTGTTCTGAAATTATAATGCAAACAATGTTCTGTAATTTTAAAGAAGAAACTTCTTTTATTTAATATAGGGCCATGTTTGCAGATGATGTAAATTGGGGTAGCACCATTCACTTTGGAACTATGCTGATTTCCACAAGTTGAGGGTCTTTATCTACAATGCACTCTTACGCCTCCTTATATTTGCTTTGTAGGAAAAGATACCATCAAACTTAACGTACCACAGGATGTGTTGCGAGAGGCTGCAGGAAATGTGCTGACCACTAGTACATACCTAACGTCTAAAATATATGTTTTATTGCAAGAATTCAGCCTCAAGAGAATCATCTGCCCCAATTCCTCTCCTCAGCTGCATTTAGTGGCTCGATTTTGATATTCTTCCATGGCAATGGGAGCTGAAACCTTTGTTTGGCCCAAAGGTTAGTACAGCAGGTTTGCTTTGACTTTTTAAAGACTATTTTGAAGACTTTTAAAAAAAAATGTAGTCATGTTTCATGAATGCTTATGTAACCGTATTAAGTGTTAGCTTATTTACAAAGAGAAATAATTCTTCCTAAAGTGATGAGGGCTTTTTTTTCCTCTTTTCAGCTGGTTAAAAAGATATGCTTATAATTAATTTAAGTCTAATAGTTATGTAACTCGAAGGCACTCTGGTACGCAG